>JANSJP010000308.1:0-10628 GCA_024734325.1 Lactarius hatsudake | reverse complement strand
TTTTTATACTGTACGAAATTTATTTTCACTCTACATAAATACCTCGTAGCCCTAGAGTACATACCTCAGCCGTTTCTCCCAAAACGCTGAGGTTAGTAGCTTACTTTACTTCCCGTATGTTAACTTTACTTACTGTGTATTAGTCGCGCTTCCCGCGCTCCTACAGGTACATACACAATGCTATTAGCCGTTTCTCCCAAAACGCTGAGTCGCGCTTCCCGCGCTCCTACACCTACGACACCTCGCACCCCGCGGAGGTCTGCACACTCACTCGCGCTGCATCGCACCCCAACAATCCTGTGCGTCTTAGACTAGACGCGTTCCCTAGTGATCAGGGATGGTTCAGGGTACTAGTTTATTGATGTTTTGACTCTTTCCAGTTGATTGACGGATTCGGTGGGTGCAGCCAGAGGATTGAGGGCCAAGGACCCAAAATGGCCACACACCGTACACGGTGTACTCCAGTGGTGGCGTCACCTCGAACGCCCAGGTACAGTGTGTCATGACGTTACCAGTCACGGGCACCAGCGTGATGATCACCCTGGTGCCAGTGGCCCACGATATGATACATACGCTGACACATATTTGCGGCCGTCCCTGCCGATTGCTACTCGTACTCGTCTATCTATACAATCTACTATACAAGAGACGACGGTCCCGAAAAAGGAAAGAGCTACTTACATGATAGTGACTAAGCAAAACCAGCCGTCTTTTCAGTAGGGTGGCTTCCAACCAAAAAGGAAGGAGCTGTTGACTAAGCAAAAACACCACCGCTGGCTTCCAAAAAAGCAAAGGAGGCTAAAGGGGAAACAAAGTAAATAAGCCATAAAACAGGCAGATAAACACAAAACACACACAAAGGATGTAAAACACAAAAAGAATGAATTTCATGATCTTTTGGACTTCTGGGCTTGCTTAGACTTCCATGCTACACTTTGACTTCCATGCTACGCTTTGACTTCCACGCTATGCATGGACTTCCATGCTACGCTTTGACTTCCACGCTACACTTTGACTTCCACGCTACACTTTGACTTCCACGCTACACATGGACTTCCACGCTACGCATGGACTTCCACGCTATGCATGGACTTCCACGCTACGCATGGACTTCCACGCTGACTTCCACGCTACGCATGGACTTCCACGCTACGCATGGACTTCCACGCTACGCATGGACTTCCACGCTACGCATGGACTTCCACGCTACGCATGGACTTCCACGCTACGCATGGACTTCCACAGGGATTGAGTTGAGGTGGAAAAGCAGGGGTTTGAGGGCGCAGCCCCCAACAAGCTGAAGCAACCTGTGCCGTAGGCACAGTGCTGAAGCTTGCTTGGAAGCTTGTATATAAATACTCGACGAACTTTTTGCTGACACATACAATGTGTCATATTTTTTACGGTTTATGGCAAGTGTGATCGAGCTCGCTTTTTTGGTTGTGTTCGATTTGTTCGTGGTCGAACGCACATTGGCGACCACTGTAGCACACGTGAATGGAGATGACCGCCATACTTCTGAAAGTTCTTTGACCGTCCGCATTGATAGATGCGACGTATCTCCTTCTCCATGCTCACTGACGCTCTTCACTTTTAACCTTTGTTCTTTTTGGCGGCACATAGAACGCTGACCAAACATGTTTTCCGAATGCATTGGTCTCGCAACTTGAAGCCCCTATTCACCTATCTGACACTGTGACTCCTATTCATGACATCGTCGCGCCGCAACGATGTTGCCCCCTCATAGGATGCGGTCCGTTCACTCTAGCTTCACCTCCCTTATGCTCTCACCCCATCGCCACTACCCATTGCATCCACACCCACTTGCGGGTATTCCTCACTTGGCTCCACAAAAGATTTAGATAACGATAAGTTTTCTTTCCTTTTCTTTCTGTATCTTCTCAAACCTGTGCAGCACAACAGCAGCCACGACACTGCCGTTATCCCTGCCGTTGTGCCGCCCTAGCTCCGCAACCGCCACTCGCGGCACCCTGTCGCCCACGCAACTGACCCTCCAACCCCCTTGTGCTCAACTATTGCCACCCCACTGACGCACCTGGTGACTGCCGAAACTGCCCCACCTGCCTCCACCCCGACAACGTCATCAACACCTCAACACTGCGATGCTGACAGCTGTGGCGAACAACAACCATGAGGTGACAGTGACAACGGCAAACAACAACGGGAATCGCGATGATACCCTAAACCGTCGCTAAGCGTATAGACGACCGGTTATCGGGACGATTGGATTCGGGGAGGTGTGAAGCCGCGCTGCCAGTCGTGCAGGCCTCCGCGTGGCGTGTAACTTCGTAGATCGGTCCGCTTCGATCGGGGATGCGTCGCTCTAAGATTACTAAGGGTGCGCGAATGTGCGAGACGCTCGGGAACACGTAGAACGAAGGCCGAATGACCCGGGCTGCTTCGGGCGCAGTGTGATGCGCAGCCGGTCGCGCAGGCCCCCGCGGGGCCTGTAACTTCGTAGGTCGGTTCGCTTTGGCTGGAGATGTGTCACTCAAAGTTGGCTATGGGCGCGCGAAAGTGCGAGGCGCTCGGGAATGCGGGGAACGAACGCCAAATGACGCGGGCTGCTTTGGGCTCAGAGCGATGTGCAGCCGGTCGCGCAGGCCCCTGCGGGGCCTGTAACTTCGTAGGTCGATTCGCTTTGGCTGGAGATGCGTCGCTCTAAGTTAGCTAAGGGCGCGCGAGAGTGCGAGACGTTCGAGAGCACAGGAAATGAAGGGAACTAAGCCCCACAGAGCTACGGGTGTTAGGTGTAAAGTCATAATTACATGAGTTATATATACTTGGGAATAAAGGCTGAGTGATGGGGTGGATCAGATGAAAAGACAAATGGTAAAATGCGGAGCGAAGGATCTGGGATGAGTAGTGCACACACTATGCACACCAAGCGCGAAAAAGCGGTGAAGTGTGTGGGAATATGCACTTACAATAGAACCATGCTCTGTATCTCAGCCTTGATCAAATAGGGAAGGGTATGAGAAAGGTCTGGTGGGGGATTCATACAGCAGGAACAGACGCATCATCTCAAGCATCGTTTCACATCTATTGTGAAAGGACGGTCCGGAGACCGTCCTTTCAGTGCTAGTATTTATCCATGATGTCGTATTGCAACATTAGGGGTTAACTAGGAAGCCCCTGTATTTTGACTTCCACCATCGTAATGTCGGATTCCACCATATCTACTCATCAACTTGTTTTGCGTCTTCGCGGACGCCAGGACGGAAATATGCAATCTCTTTCCACGGTGTTCAATGGTACCGTGGACCGTCTCAATCCTGCACAAATCGGTCAACGCCGCCGCCGGGAGAGAGAGAGAGCAGATAATAATGTTCGACCAGAGGTTAGTCTTCGTGTCGTCGCAAGTGTCGTTGACTTGCTCTACCCACGTACGGTTTGCAACCGTAGTCAGCAGATTTAGACAACGTTGACAATGAGCCGAGTTTGACTCCAGCTCAACGCTCGCAACGTCGTTGCCGACAACGAGAAAGAGATGCGGTGGAACACGGATGACGTGTCCAATAACGAAATGAAAGAGAAATGAGGGTACGTTATCTTCTTCTGCTTTGGCTGCTGTCTCATGGCTCGCGCAGCGTCCCTCTCCTTATTCACACGTGCCTAATCAGACGAATGGAGAGTGTCCTTTGCGAACGGTATGAAATTTTCACTGTCTCTTTCATCTTCGACGGTGACTTGTTCCCATTTTCTGAATTCGGTGTCATTCATTATAGTCCGAACAAGACGTTGACATCGAAAACGAAGCCTATTTGACTCCTGCTCAACGCTCGCAACATCGACGACGAAGACGAGAAAGACAGGCCTCTGAATCGTCTCATACAGGGTCGGATACGTCTGCGGGGAAATTTCCGAAAACATCCGTAATCAAACGAACAACGGCAGGCGTTTGCGAACAGTCAGCTTGCTTTTCTATTACTGGTCGCCGTCTTTCTCACCTTTAGTAAGTATCAAATCGCGTGTCACATCCCGTTGAGGAATAAGGTCCACGAGCATTATTTGGGCCCATCTTCCTTCCAATGTCCGCATTGCTACGCCTTCCATTGGCATGCAGAAAAACGTGCCGTGTCTCCGAAACGAAATCCAGATTTCGTCGAATGTTGTTGTGCGGGGGATGTTGCCCTGGATTGGCCGGAACCCATTGCTCTGTCTCTCCACGCTCTTTATGAAGGCACACATCGACAAGCTGTGGAATCTCGTCGCAATATTCGTTCGTACAATAAGGCACTCGCCTCACGTCGACTGGAGGAAGCGGTGTTTTGTTGGGCTCATCATATCGGTACGATGCAAATAGCCTGTATTAACCACGATGCTGATGTAAAATAAAGATACAACCCTTGTCTACCATCTGACTTGGACGACGCCATTCGTATTCTTTGGCTGTGGGACCGTCACGTCGGTAGACGCCGATCCTCCTTTTTTGATTCACGCGACGCAGTACATCGATGGAGGTCAAAGCTCTGACAACATCGCTCTTCGAGGACGTCTCGACAATAATCCGAAATGGCAAAATCCATCTGGACGTGTCCCACAGCCAAAAAATCTGCCATCGGTTGGAGCGGCATTCTTCTCAAATTCGACTCATACACCCCTCCAGGAAAGAGTGCAATCACCCACGTCATTGTCGCCATCAAAGATATCACGTATATCCTCACGCCGGACGACAAGTGAAGAAACCCTCACCGAAGAAAAGTTTGGACGAAGCAAACTCTAACCTAAGGCAACAAATCAAAATTTGCACATGCACCTATCAACCCTCCCAAGCGTCGTCTTCTCAGGCTCCCAGCAGCCCTTCAATGTCACAAGTTCGTCAGGGAAAACGAAAAGCTTCGAATTCAGAAGAGGAAGTGAGCAATGATATCTAACTATTTTCTCCGTTTTCGGCTCTCTCCTTGCGACGTCTGACAAAACGAACCCCCTTCATCTCCTTCAATGTATGATACTGATTGTGTAGCAGAATCCACCTACGGACACTACAGTAGTTCTTTGCATACACTGGCACTTCTATTCGTGACGTCTTAAAAATTGGCAAAAAAGCATCAGCAGAATGCCGGAATAAATACACCCCATTGGCCTGAAGCTCACTTGTTCGTCCCTGTTTTATCTCCTTCGTCGTGATAGCGAGGATATTGAGCACTTCTACCATTATCTTCACGATGATGTCCGTCATCGCCGCAGTTGCTCGGACCGAGGTATACGTCTCCATCCGTTTGAAAAAGTTCTCCATGCGTTCAAAGATGTCGATCAGGACCACTTGGCCCGCAGTAACGTCCTTAGCCGCCTGAAGAACGCAGGTGTCCGAGTCAAACCCGCTTGTACAGAGATGTCGAGACAGATACAGACCTGGAGCAGGACACCAGCACCTGCGAAGATCACCTTCGCTGGTGAGAAAACCTGCATCGGAGCTGTTGATCCGTAGTCCCCAAAATGATATCACCTTAATTCTTACCAGACCGACCCCTTCGCCAAGGGTAGTTGAAAACGCAAGAAGGACGGCAACTGTTGGGCTGAGCCATTTTGTCAACCGTTCGTCACTTTTTCGAGCTTGATCTAGGTCGTCCACTTGGCTTTGAAGCACTGAAAGAATAGAATCAAGGGATTCGCAATTCTGAAGCTGAGATGCAAGAGGATGAGCGAGGAGGTCCCTCTTGGTTTGTTTCTCGTATGCTTTCAATGCGGTGCTGAAGATCAATTGAAAGTCTGATTGTGGTGAGGCCGTAGTAGTCAAGTGGAGCGCAAATTTGACAGTACCATAAGTTGAATCCGGACTCGCCAATTCCTATTGACTAAACCAAATTGAAACATGCCTTCCTGAAATCATGCGCATTTAAACCATTCCAGGGACGGTTATGCACTGACGCTGCCATATCTGCCCCCCATGCCGACGCGGCCTATCTCAGTGGAGGACCGGTCCTCGACGTATGTGTATTGACGTGATTTGGACTGACACACCACTTGCTCACCAAAACCTGGATGTCTCACCTTGCTCCCCGCTTTGAAGCCAATGTGGTTTCGTGGACTCTTTTGCTCTGTTAACTGACGCCTTGCCCAGAATGCCCACGACCCATGCATGGCGCGCATGCGCACTTCCCGTGCGCGCTTGCAATTTCAAGTTTATGTTCGGTATTTTCGCAAATAGTAAACGCACACCCACCACTCTACGTCAACATTGACGTACACTCTCCTATGATCCACTTCATTCCGTTACTCAGCCTATAATACCCGTCTCCCCTGCTCTACATTGGTAAGCCACTTCAATCGTCTCTCTCACTTCATCGCTCAAGTATAATTAGTCATGGCTGCCACACCTCCTGGCACTGCTTATCTGGATGCGAGAGCCCTATTAGAACATCCGGCCATGATCACGACGCCTTTGTCACCTTCAATGCCATCATTTTTTGCACGTATCCCGTCAGAGGTATCTACCTCACCTGCAGTCTCTGCTATAAGACAAACATGAGAACGAACAAATTCGTGTCGGTATCTATGACATACATCCCAAGGTACGTCTGGACTGACGCTACAAGCAAACTAAGTTACAATCGATGGTCGTCTAAAAAGTCTGCGCTTTCATTGCCCGCCTGATGATGAAACTACTGTACTCTGTACTCTACTTGGTGTAAAAGGACGGTCCTCCGGACCGTCCCTTCAATGCTAGTACTCATAGTATCCTTAGTACGCTTCGTATGTTTCGCTCGTTCCGTATGCTTCGAACGCTTTCCACTTTCGGTCGTGGGCATCCTAAGTAGGGTGCTTTGTATGTTTTTCGCACGTTTCCATTTTCGTTCTTAGAGTCTTTAGGGCACATTGCACATTTCGCACATTTCGACTTTTTCGCGTTCTCCAGGTTCCCCAGTGTGCCGCACCCGCATGCGGCCTTAGTCACTCACACGCACTGCGCCGCCGACCATATTAGCCAGCTCTACGAAGTTTCGCATCCCGCGGAAGCGTGCATGGGTCACCTGCGACCACCCAGCCCAGCAGGGCTCAGTGTAGCCCACTGTTCCCTAGCTGACTGCGTTTCACTTGGGCGCAGCCTTAGCTATTCGACAGAGATGCGATCGCCACCGCCACAGACCCACCTACGACACCTCACACCCCGCGGTGGCCTGCACGCTCACTTGCGCCGCTTCACACCCCAGCAATCCTGCGCGTCTTAGACGCGTTCCCCAGCGATCAGGGATGGTTCAGGGTATTATTTTATTGATGTGTTGGCTCTTTCCAGTCTATTGACAAATTCGGCGGGTGCAGCAAGACGGATTGGGGGCCAAGGTCCCAATATATCCAGAACGCTCACACACTGTACACGGTGTACTCCACCAAGCCGTGGAATCACCACGAATGTATTTCACGCCCACGTACTGTGTGTCACGACGTTACCGGCCATGCGCACCCACATCACCCTGGTGGCCACCACAACGCAGGGACATCGAAACACAGCGCGAATATACGCGCACACGATAACAGACGATCAACGCTTGGATAAACGTACGATAGATCATACAGATGACAAGACCACAGCGACCGAAAAATGAGATTAGCGGTCCAAATTCACAAATAGTAGGTGCGCAATAAATATTGTTATCGTGTAGCGACCACTGGCATTGCGGGCCAAAGGGCGTCCTGGACTTGGTCCTGGACGTCTACACACAAATCGGGACTCGGCTTCAGGAATGAGCTTGATGCCACGTTTCAAGGCCTATACCACTTTGATTACGGGGTGGCGCCTTCGTACACGGAACTAGCAATCGGCTTTCAGGTGCGCAATTCGTGTAATTGGCCAGCCGGCCATTGAAGACCCAGCGTGTAAGAGGGGGCGCCCTGGACGCCTGCGCACAAGTCAGGACTCAGCCTCGGGAATAAGCTTGAGGCCCTTGCAAGGCCGATGGAAATATGTTACGGGGTAACATCGCCAAGAGCTCCCTCGTGCACGACCAGCAATCTGCTTTTTAGGTGCGCAATAGGTATTATTTGGATTTTAATCATTCTGATTGTAAGCGGGCACCGTGAGCCGGGAAAGGCCAGTGTATGTGAGAGGGCGTTCTGGACGCCTGTGTCAACATCTATCATCCCTTGTCGTTCTCGTATGAACACTGACTTACGTAGAATCGCCCTTGCACCAATTCTAGCTTTACTTTCCCGCGCTTTGTTGTAGAACTAGCTTCGCACTCTAAACTCTCGCGCTCGTACCTCACTTCCTCTATCTCTTCCGTCTACGTCTTCCCCTTGGCCCGACACTCTCATAACTCGCACTGGTATCTAAGCTTCATCTTTATTTCATGTCGCATATCAGTCCAGATGCAACGGATCTAGATGTGGGGATGGTCCATGGCGAGGACATTTCTGCCAGTGACGATAAGCCTATGCCACCGATCTTGCATGATCCGGTAAAGCATCGCCGCGTCCTTACGTGGTGACTGACTGAGTCACTATAAATAATCATAGTACTGTTTTATTTGTGGAAATGGTGGAGCCCTTATGATGTGCAACAGCTGTTCGCGCTCGATCTGCATTGGGTCTGACACCCAATGCTTGGATCTCCCGGCCACTTCACGCTATCAAGACGAAGAAGTATCGTTTATCTGCCCCGCATGCCATCAGGACAGGGACCGTAAGATAAACAAACCAACACCTTACTTTGTGAGCCCGACACTGTCGTCTCACCGAACTGTCGAACTCACGAGTCACAACTCTTAGGGCTTCTATGTTTCGCAGGAGCATCAGACAAAAGGACGTGATCATGAACCCATCTATCAACACCCTGCCAAAGTCCGTGGAAGTGCTCAGGTCATCCCACGATCAAAATATCAGAATGACGGCGTCGCTATCCTCAACTTCCGTCTGAAGTCCTTCAATCGTGACACCGGAGATCTTGGCAAGATTCTGGAGCCCTTCGCGGCCACCTTCTTCCCGAATGAGGGCGACCACTCGCTTCTCTTTGAAAACATCGATTTTGATCTAACAACACGAGGTCTCCGCGAGCACCGGAAAATTATAGAAAGGGTTCAGGAAAACTTGAGAGCAGCTACGTGAGTTGCTCAGTTTGGAACTGTAGTCGGCTGTCATCCCACTGGCATCTTCTCAGCTCAACTCTCAAGACCGTGATCGTCCTTATCACGACTCATTCAGAAAAGGACACAGGGCAGCTCGGCACTTCTTCAACCCACCATGTCAACATCAACAATGTGCGTAGCCCCTCTTATGTTTTCAAGCCCATCTCATGCCCAATGATAGTGGATGACCCAAGTTATCACAAGACCCATCTTGGATATGATTCACGCGTTCAACACCCACTGGTTCTTGCTTTGCTGTGGTGCGCTAGTGAATGTACCCACGTCTTTGGACGGGGTCAGGTCCTTTTCCAACGAGTACGCTTCATTTTCATTTTTAGTCTCCTCTTACTCAAGTCAGCAGGTGGAAGCCGGCCAACTTGTTCGCCTTTGACGCCCCTGCATTCCACCCGATATATGCTGCGACGTTCTTGCTGAATTTCTTTCAGCATATTGTCATCGAGGGTCGGTCATTTGACAGTGCGGTCGGTCTGCTTCTCAACACCTCGGCACTTTCTCGCCACACTGGAATCAAGCGCTTCTGGTCGCGTGGCTCGGTGGTGAATACCTGCTGGCTGAGGTGGACGCATTTGCGCACTCAGCCATGGGGAAACGCTGTGCCACATCAATGCCAGGGCTGTGGTTGCATCCAATCTTGGAATCAGAAGGTGAAAGGGCCTTCAACAGAGCTACCGAGAGACGACGTGTCCATGCGCTGTTCGTACAGAGGATCAAAAGAACCATGCCAGGAGTGTCTCATCTTCGAAAAGCCAGAAACTCCGTTCAAGGCTATCAAACTGACAGAGGGGGTGTGGGTGGCCTTTGACCTCGAAAAGCATGAATATTTGTAGAGTATAACGTAGTGACATTGCAATCATGTGCAGCTGTATGGCTGTCGCGACATATAAGAAGTATCTGGTCATATAACTGCGTCAAATTCAGTACAGTAGCAGCCTAGAACACCGGCGCTTTCCCGGCGCTCGTGGCTCGCATTCGCGTTTGCGCCCTCAGGGTGGTGGCGGCAGTATGGATTGTCGCACGATTGCCAGTCATGCGCAACACCTCACAGAGAATTGGGCTCTTCGCTACCATCGTACAGAAGAATGCGTTCACAATATTCCCCATCAATGCACACAAAGCGGAGACGGATCACAAGAAACTGATATTTTCATCAGAGTTTATAGTCACGGAAATCAGCGACGCTAACACAGCTGCGGAAGGACGCGGCGTTGCCGAATTGATCACACGGTTTGAAGGCCGCAAGTATAGCTTATGGCGTGACAATGTTTTCTACATTCTCACCCTGATGGGAGAAAGACGGTCGACTATATGTCGGCGTTGACGGAAAACCCGTCACATCGGATACTCAGAGTGTTAAGCCCCATCAGAGGATGGAGGCCGAAAACCCTGCCGAAAACACGAGTATCGTGTGTATTCGCAGTGATAGAAACTTCCCATAATTGGGAAAGATGGCATAAACAGAATAGACACATAGAGTGTGGTATGGACGATACGAGTCCAAACCTGGACTGACTCAGACGGACA
>JANSJP010000307.1:0-10642 GCA_024734325.1 Lactarius hatsudake | reverse complement strand
GAACAATATCGAGGTAGGACTGCCTGGGCATGAAGCGAGTAGACGCAGAATTATGGCGGTTAAAGGAGAAACACGAGCGTGTGCAGCCGCGCTCAAGTGAATCAGTTGATCACCAAGACTCTGGTCGACGCAGACATATGCAGCACCAAGTGCTGTGCGAATTCGCCATAAATGTTGAGGGCGCGGCGGGCAAGTGCGAAGGCTGGGTCGCAACTTGCAGGTGGGGGAGGGAGTGACCAGATCTCCTTGAGCAGAGAATACCGCGAGGACGACATCTTGTTTGTCATTCAGGTCAGAAGTGAGCGCAGATGGTGAGTTGAGGTGCCATTGGATTCGAGTTGCGAGTGGAGAATGGATGGAGTGACGCAAAACCCCAGTATCTCGACACCTTTGGTGCGCTATGAAGACATTCCGTTGGCGTTTGATAATGTGCTTGAAGTCCTTGTCCCATGGTGATATCGTCGGGGCCGACCAAAAGGTTAAGGAACCTGAGTGGTTGAAGTAATGCGTAGATCGGGGAGCCCGCAGACAGCTCAGAAGTCATTGTTTGAATAACAAGCGCATCTCCACGCTTTGCTTCGCCGTCAGATGCAATACACACAGTGCGATATGTTGCGTTATTTCGCCTCTTTTGCTTGTGACATCCCTCAAGAACCGTTTTGATGACCCGCGCATGTTGCTTGCTAGTTTCCTTCTTGCAGGTACCAGAGAATAGGATAGGCCGCACAGCGTATTCACGAGGCTCGGATGAGAGCACGCCAATAGCAGCCACCGTTGCCTTTGACAATTAGAGGAGTAGTGAGTTTGATATAGATCACATCAGATACAATACGCGCACCTCTGTTGCAAGATGAATCTCGTCATTTCCGATAGCCTCGCATAAGATATCGAGCTCCCTTTCGGACGTGAAGTCCAGGGGTATTCGGTGGTTGTGCTCACGACAGGTTCCTTGAAATTTGTTGTGTAAGTCGTCCCACACCGAACACGTTTCTCAATCGCCAGCTCGTCCAGCATAAGGACTTGATGCACGATCTTGTCTGATTCCGGCCGGAGACCCGAGTCAAGCGCAGTCCAAGGCACAGTCCCTCCAGAGAAAGCACCAACAACAGAGTTGAGAGACGAATAGCAAGATATTATATTAGCCTTGACTTCTGCAACAGTTGGGGCGGAGGGAGAAATGACCAGAGCCGGCAAGACTGTCTGGCGCCTAATGGTTGTGAGACTTGGAAGGGCCAGCGACTGGTGCGCAAACTGAGCAACGCGCGCGCCACCCAATCGAAGCAAACAATGGACCGCATGATGTCCTCGTTCGTATACCCTTTTGGCTTGTAAAGTTTTTCGGCAGCACATTCATATTGCTGAATGAGGGTCTTAATTCCCACTCGATGCTTCAAACCCGCTTGGACCAGTGAAGCAACGCGATCGACCCGCCCACTCGCAATGGCTAAGATCCACTGCTTGTGGTCCTCGAGAGCGCCCACCTTCGTCAGCAACTTTCGACTGTCGTTGAGTTTTGACATACGAAGCTGCTCAATCTGGTCCGTTTTCCGGCGCGCAATAGCGATAAGTCCCCCAACTCCGTGATACATGAATGGGACATTTTCATGGGTGCCGTACTGGATTCTGTCCATGATTCCGGAAAACAGGGTGCTTGAGGTGAGTTTCCGACAGTTCTCACATGCCCTGCCCTCTGTGAACGACATTTTCTGACACGATTTTGCCTGAAGATAGAATACGTCATTGGTGGACCGGTAGTTCCAAGGCATGGGACGCTTGCTGTGCATGCCAAACGGATACGATTGGTGATGGGTGGTTCCCTCAGGAAAAGTGACAAGTATACCCTCGCATGGCCATCCTTTCGATGGCTCATGGATGTTGTGGGCGGCTCTGCACGCGCCGACTTTCTGCTTGCCCTTGTGCTCCGCCCTTGGCTCGACCTCTCTCACAACATCCTCTATCTCGTCAACGTCAATGACATCTTGGTTTTTGGTCAGATTCTGAACGCGAGTGGGAGCTGCCATGATGGCGGCGGTCTGGGTTGAGGTAGAAGCTTCGGAGGGATAGCTGCCCTCATGCGTGTGAGTGGTTTGCAATCTTTACCATAGAAGTATCATGTCGCTCACCGATCTTTTATTTCCTTTACAACCGCATCAATCTTTGTCTCAAATAGCGCACCCTGAAGGCCCCTTTCCTGGACAAAGAACCTCAAGAAGTGGATAAACCCGTCCAATCCGTATGGGCCTCGGTTTAACAGGTGTGGGACGGTCGCTTTCATCTCCCTTTCTCCCCACCCAAACAACGACTTCATCATTTGGTTTATGATCATCCAGTCATCTTCTCCAGGTTCGGCAACGCAAGTATGTGGGTCAATGGCGAATGCGCTGAGTGGATGCTCTGGAGTCGCGCTTGGTGTATCACTTGGGATTCATTTGATGGCCTCCTCAAGATCCCGAAGAAGGCTCACTGCCTTCATATCCTGTGGCTTATCTATGGGCTGCGCGGGGAGCTGGGAAGCCTGGGAAGTTGTTGATTGGCCTTGGAACACCATCGCTTGCGTCAAGGCTTGTGTCGTAAACTCCTGAGATGGCTCAGGCTCCATGTGACGCTCAGGGGCTAACGTGAAGGATGTGCCCAGGCGGATGGGGGGCGGGGCTGAGACCGTGGAAGGGTTCAATGGAGCCCGGGGCTTGAAGAACGAGTCAATAACCTGGTTCGACTTCTCTGGCTTGTTTCTGAGTCCGTTTGCACGCTTGAGACTTGCAAGGCGACAAGCCTTCGACGTGCGATGGGCCTCGAGATTTTTGTGTCCAGCAGTTCCAACCTGGACCACCTTCCTGCAGTCTGTACATTCCAATGTACTCGAATATGTGAACGCCTCTCCCTGCTGTTCCCCGTTCCTGTTGTTTCAGAGTTAAATTAGTTTGCCTAATATAAGTTCATATTTCCTTACTCTCGGACTTTGCTTTTCACCATGGTTTTTTTTTGCCAAACTCAAGGAATGTAGAGGAGCACTCAGACACAATTTTTCACCCCATAATACTAGGCAAGATACTAGGTGCGTTAGCTGTCAGAGCGTTGAGATCCTCAACACTGCTCACTTGGCTACTCGGTACGGTATCCCGATTACCATTTTGGTACATGATTATGTAAAAATAGGGGCGTCAAACTTTTTTTTTTTGGTGATCGGGCCCCCCCCCCCCCCCTACCCTACCCCCAGTGCGGGATTCCGGTCCCGCCCCCCCCTTGCTCGTACCACAAATACAAATACTTTATTAGTTTCTTTGATGACTTTTCCTCCTATGCGTGGGTCGTGCTTCTACGCACTAAAGCGCAGGCCATTAATGCATTAAGGCAGTTTGTTGCCATGGTCAAAAATCAGCATAACACCACTATTAAACAGTGGATGTCTGACGCTGGAGGAGAATACAAGTCTGATGAGTTTACTAGGGTACTGAAAGATATGGGTATTACTATCCTACAAAGTGCACCGCATACCCCCCAACAGAATGGTCACGCTGAACGCTTTATGCGTACTTGTATGGATAAGGCTCAGGCTATGCGCCTTGAAGCCTGTCTCCCTCAATCCTGGTGGGAATTCGCGGTCCTACATGCAGTACAATTGCTACAATAGGACTCCAATAAGTCGCCTTAATTGGCAGACACCCTATATGAGCTTGCATGGTGAAGCACCTAGTATTTCGCACTTACGAGTGTTTGGATGTGGCGCATATGTGCACATACCAGAAGATCGCAGATCAAACAAACTTGACCCAAAGAGTGAACAAATGATCTATATTGGTCATACTGAGGGCATAAAGGCATATAGATTCATGCGGATCAGCATAACACAGTGTTCACCAGCACTACTGCTTTATTTGATGAGACTGTTTACCCTAAGTGTGAGACGCAAAGGGTGCGGGGTACAACCCGCGTCAATGAGCCAGTAGACGATCAACCTCCTATGGAGGATGACCCTCAGTAAAAAAGAAAAGTCGGTGAATAGTCAGAGTGTAGTCAGAGTATAGTCAGCTGGAAGTCAGATATTTCACCAAAGTCAGGAGAGAGTCATTTTGTAGTCAAATAAAGTCATCTTATAGTCAGTTAAAAGTCATGATGACTTAGAGAAAAACTTCAATTATGGGATGGGGCCCATGAGGGAGGGGAATATGGAGAAGGGGAATATAGGGAAAGGGGTGGGGGACATGGGGGATGGGGATTATGTAGATGGGGGAGGGGAACATGGAGAAGGGGGATATAGGGAAGGGGAACATGGAGAAGGGGAATATAGGGATGAGGGAGGGGAATGTAGGGATGGGGGATGGGAAGATGGGGAAGGGGATTATGTAGATGGGGGAGGGGAAGATGGGGAAGGGAAATATAGGGATGAGGGAGGGAAATGTGGGGAGGAGAATTATGTAGATGAGGGGGGGAAGATGGGGAAGGGAATATAGGGATAAGGGAGGGGAAGATGGGGAAGGGGATTATGTAGATGGGGGAGGGGAAGATGGGGAAGGGGATTATGTAGATGGGGGAGGGGAAGATGGGGAAGGGGATTATGTAGATGGGGGAGGGGAAGATGGGGAAGGGGATATGTAGATGGGGGAGGGGAACATGGGGAAGGGGAATATAGGGATGAGGGAGGGGAACCATGGGGAGGGGAATTATGTAGATGGGGGGGGGGGGAACATGGGGAGGGGAATTACGTCAATGGGGGAGGGGAACATGGGGAAGGGAATATAGGGATAAGGGAGGGGGAACATGGGGAGGAGAATTATGTAGATGGGGGAGGGGAACATAGGGAGGGAAATTATGTCAATGGGGGAGGGAAACATGGGGAAGGTGATTGTGTCAATGGGGGAGGGGAACATGGGGAAGGGGAATATAGGGATGAAGGAGGGGAACATGGGGAGGGGAATTATGTAGATGGGGGGGGGGGGGGGAACATGGGGAGGGGAATTACGTCAATGGGGGAGGGGAACATGGGGAAGGGAATATAGGGATAAGGGAGGGGGGAACATGGGGAGGAGAATCATGTAGATGGGGGAGGGGAACATAGGGAGGGAAATTATGTCAATGGGGGAGGGAAACATGGGGAAGGTGATTATGTCAATGGGGGAGGGGAACACAGGGAAGGTGATTATGTCAATGGGGGAGGGGATGATAGGGAAGGGGATTATGTAGACGGGGGAGGGGAACATGGGGAAGGGGAATACAGGGATGAGGGAGGGGAACATGGGGAGGAGAATTATGTAGATGGGGGGGGGGAACATGGGGAGAGGAATTATGTCAATGGGGGAGGGGAACATGGGGAAGGGAATATAGGGATAAGGGAGGAGAACATGGGGAAGGGGATTATGTAGATGGGGGAGGGGAACATGGGAAAGGAGATTATGTAGATGGGGGAAGCAAACATGGGGAAGGGGAATATAGGGATGAGGGGGGGGGAACATGGGGAAGGGGATTATGTAGATGGGGGAGGGCAACATGGGAAAGGGAAATATAGGGATGAGTGAAACATGGGGAGGGGGATTATAGGAATGGGGGAAGGGAACATGGGGAGGGTGATTATATAGGTAGCAGAGGGGAGCATGGGAATGGGGAGTATGAAGGGGAACATAGGGAGGGGGAGGGAAACATGGGGAAGTGAGATATGAGGAAAGAGGAGGAGAAGATACCACTGGTGATTATTATATGTGAGTTGAACAAATAAAAAATCTCTGTTGAAAGATGAGCAGTTTATTTAAGCTAGGAAAGAGTAAATGGATTGTGTTTCAATCAAGAGTGTTGCTTTGCAACAATTCCTGAGCATATTTATGTGTACTCCATGATTGAAGTTTTTCACAAGTCATTTTGACTTAGAGCTGACTACAAGATGACTACCTTCTGACTTTGGTCAAATTTCAGACTATCATCTGACTACTATCTGACTTCTGGCTGACTTAGATATTTTGTTAGCTCCTTTCTTTCTGATACAACACAAGCTCCTAGAGAATTGGGGAAGTACAAGTACAAGGCAGCCATTTTTATTTACCCTACTCATCCTCTGCTAGGATCTCTTCAAATCCACATTCCTCTGCACTCAGCATATCCAGTCCTGGATGTCTTCTTAGGATTATGAACCCTTGACTCAAACTCCCAAATTCCAATCAGATTCATCAGCCTAGATGTTTCCATCACCCTTATCTCTTCTGACCATCTCCCACACCACCTCCCTACTACACCAAACTCCTCCACCACTGGACAGTAGACCACCAAACACAGGTTGTACTCTGGCACTGAGTAAAATGCAAGTGCCTCTCCCCAAGTAGGTCTTTTTGCTTGTATGTCTCTCTGAGCCTCAAAATATCTTGAGGAGCGTGAGGATTGGCCCCTTAGCTCAGAGATCCTACTTCTCAGAGTGACACCTTCTTTAATTGTGCACTTTCCCCATCTCTGGACTTTAAGATCCCAATTAAAAGGCACATCAAGACATCCACAAATTGCCTTGAGATGGGTATAAAAGTCTGTTCCCCTTTTTTTGTCAGTCTTCCTTATAGGAAGGGACTGAAAAAGGTGCTCTTTTTGTCTCTTCTCCTTTCCAGGAATAGACAAGACTGGGTACTTCAGAGTCAACATCTTAGTGGTTGCCCTTTCAAATAAAATTGTGGACATATTGGCAAATGGTGCCTTTTTAGATCTAATTTTGTGCCCCAGCTCTCCAATTGCCCTCTCTACTGTTGCTTGTGAGCCAAATCTGATTGAGCCATGCCATAGAATATGATATGGGACATGGACTAATTGAAAGATGCACAGTCTACATCTTGAGACCTTCATTGGGTCATCACCAACATATAGCCTTTCAAACTCATGCAGGAAGGAACAAGCTTTTCCATGTAACTCTGCTAAATCCTCTGATGACCTTGGGGAGATGGTCATGGCAGTTTCAACAATGTCTGCAAATTCTCCAAAGTTTTCCAAAACTTCCTGATCAACTTGTAGTTCCCAAGCAATTGGTATAATATACCAATGGAGGAGTGCCATCCATTCATAGACTTTATATTGGCTCTGGCGCTTTTTATATGGGTTTCTAATTGGCCCACAAAAAGATGGAGGGAGAGTCTTTACAGCCTTCTCAACCTCTTCCCCAAGAAGTTCTGCAACTTCTTTACTGAGGTGGATCTTTTCATCACTGGAACTGTGTGTTACCCACAAGTCCCAGATATGTAGCATGCAGTTCTCATAGAATAGGTGAAATGGATCCAGTGGGAAGAATGATGGATGAGAAAGGCAGGGCTGGTAGAACATAGTGTGAGGCGTGAATATTCCTGTCTCCCTCACAATCATTTGTTGCTCCTTCTTAGTCTTTGCAGATAGACGCCTATTAATGGTCTTCCAGTAATGACTAGGGCTGCGTGCCGTGACCGTATAATATGGTCTACGGATACTACGGTACGGTCACGTGTTCCGTATCGTGAGGGCAATTCTGTCCTTCCCTACGGTACGGTCACGGTACGGTTTGGCAACCGTAATGTCCATTTGGCTACGGTACGAATCGGCCGTCTACGGTTTTGCAGAGCTAACAATTAAAACCACTGAAACTGCCCCTGCTAGGTCCCTGTCGCATGCATTTCCGGAAGCGGCCACTGGCAACGACCAAGGCAACAACGCCACATTTTCCATTTCCACACGCAACTCAACCATCGCTACACGAACCGGTGCTACTCCCCTCATACCCTCCTCTGCATTCCTGGCACCACCTCCCCTCCTCCAGGCTGGTCTTCAAATCATCAAGTCGCCACTTTCCACATGTCACCCTCAGCCCCTCTCAAGTGACCCTGCGCTCAGGCCTGGGCTGTTTTTGTAAACGAACTTGAAGAGTTCTTTAGCTTCTCGGAGTGACTTGATACCTGTGAGCCTCTTCAGTGGTGGCGAGGCTGGCGCTCACAGTCCCCCAACCTATATCAACTCATTTTTGATGTCTTTTTAATCCCTGGTAAGTTCTACGCTTCTCATGTTTCCAGTCCGAGTCTGTGTTCCAATAACCGCATGAAACCAAGCTCAGCTGTTGCCGTAGAGAGGGTATTTTCAGGTGGTCACAACACGATTTCCCTGGGGCGGTGATACGACTGCGCTCTCCCAGGGCACTGAAAAGGCTATTTCGCATTTATCTACTATTCCTCTCTACACTTTCTAAGCGCCGCGCTCCGCCGCTTTCCCGCGCTCTCTTTGAGCGCTCGGCTTCCCCCTCTTCCCGGACACTCCACTTCGCGTTTTAGCTCTCCCCTGTTTATCTAATGTACCCTCTTTCCTTAGCTTACATTTCCTAGTATATAGGCCGTGTAACTACAACTTTTACACCATCGGGTTATAGCAGAGAACTTTCCCTCACAGATTTCGGACTTTTGAGCTCAGTGTGGCTCACTCCTTCGCGTTCCCAGCGTGCCGCACTCGCTCGCGGCCTTAGACAACTCGAACACGACGCGTTCCTAACCCTAGCGGCCATCTATACGAGTTTCGCGCCGCGCTGCGAAGCGTGCGCGACCATTTCCGACCACCTGCGACCAGCTGACCCCGTTCCCCTTTCTCGGACCTCGCCGCACTCTTGCGCAGCTCTAGCCCTTTGATACCGACGCTGTTCGCGATCGTCGCGGACCCACATACGCAGTCGCGCCCCGCAGAGGCGTCCTGCGCGACTGCTTGCGACGCTTCACACCTCTCAAATCCTGTGCGTCGCCTAGACGTTATTTTTCAATCATTTTTTATATAAACTGTTTCTAGCGAACAACGCCTTCGACTCGCCATGTTGCTTTTGTGAAGGATAATGATAGTTAGACACATTCTTAGCCCTTCTGACGCGAGTCCCTAACATTGTTTTTCTACACAAACCGTATGACCGATTCAAAGCCGTATACGGCCGCACTGTAAACCGCACCGTATCGTTGTGGGCTCACCGACCTATAGCTACGGCTACGGCTACGCGGTTTTCGTAACGTACTGTACCAGTAAGGCATACGGGCCCGTCCACCCGTTACGGTTCGGTGCGCAGCCCTAGTATAGACTCTGATCCGCATTGTTAGGAAGTAAGGATCAATATCAGGGCGAGTTGGATTAAACTTCTCTCCTGAGGTCGGAGAGAGTGGATAATATTGTGGCCTTTGCACCCTTCTCTTTGCTAGTGCGTGCACCTTGCACCATACTGAAGCGATCACCATGAAGAGCTGCATGTCCAGCCATTCCATTTAACTTGGCTGAAACCCAGCATATCTCCTTTGACACCACAGAGATATGCCTTTAAAACAAAGTAGGATGAATCAATTATATCCCATGTCCATATTCCTTCACTAGCCATGGCCATCTCCTGGAAAAGAGGATATATGAAGGACTCAATATTTCCAGGAGATGAAGGCCCAGGAATAGCAAGGGGGATGAATAATTTTTTGCCCTATATCGCCTCTCTGGTGGGAGATTGAGTAGCACAACAACCAAAAGCCACACATTGGATTGTTTCTTCATGGTGAGCTGAGCACCATCAGTAGAGATTGTAATGGCAGTGTCTCTGGCATCTTTAAATAGCCCCATATTTATAGTGATCAACTGATTTGCAGAGTTGGCAAAATCAGAATATGTCTGCCTGTTGGCACCTGAAGCCACTGCAAGGAGTTTCAGAGTCTCCTGCAAGCACCTGTCTCTGTATCTCATCTCTTCTGATGTTTCTGCAACTGAATAGTGTGACTGAATGATGGGAATGATGGGAATATAAAGCATTTGTGCCCTTGGCTTTTGTGAAGCCCTAGGACCCAGCTTTTGCTTATAGCGTGCTTCATTGCAAATTTTTCCATCACGGGAGTGTGTGCAAAGGGTTTGAGACTGAAAGTCCCCAGTATAAGCCATGCAACTCCTGGGGCACATGTCAATAAATGATGGTGTCAGCCCAGTAAGCTTCTCCGCCAACTTCCGCACAGCATAAAGGCTGAGGATCTCCACATCTGTGGCCTCTGAAAGCACTTTAGCATGGGAGCCATAGGCTTTTACTGTGCCTTGGGACTCTGTCCACGCAAAGTAGTGCTGAAGGGACAGCACTTCTGCCCTAGATAGAGCGTATTCCCCTGGGGGACCAGAAGGGGAGGGGGAAGAGCATAGTCCCCCAACAGCTTCTTCTGGAGCTGTACAACAGCCTCTGGCAAAGAGGGACTTGCCCTGCTTGTCTGACTAGACTCCTCTAAAGCCTCAGATAGGGCTGAGTCTTCCATCTCAGCAACATCCTCCGCAAACATATCTAAAAAGTCAGAGTCATAACCCAAGTCCACAGGCTGAGGGGGGGCTTCTAAGATCTCCTCAGCAACCTCAAATAGAGCAGATTGGCCATCAGAGCTAGATAGATCATCCTCAGAGCCAGACAGATCCTCAGAGTCAGATGAATCCTCAAAATTTGCAGAGGCAAGCATAGAGGGCTCCATAGGATCACTATTGTAGCCTGGGAGATCTGTAATTGTGTAGTTTAGATACCAATATATCAAGAGATTTTACTTACCATCAACATCTGTCATCACAGCATCAGCATCTCCCACTGCACTCCCAGCAGCATGAAAATCTGATTTAAAAAATGAGCTAGGAACCAAAGCACAGTAAAATAGTACCAACCATCAGTCCCTCTGAGCCCCTT
>JANSJP010000306.1:0-12508 GCA_024734325.1 Lactarius hatsudake | reverse complement strand
CATTGCTGTGATCTGTAGATCCGCCTGCTCTTCATTCGATAATATGCGACTAGATTGTATGGCGAAAGAAGAGACGGCGGGAGCTGGTACACTTGAACTCGCGGGAGTCATGGCTGATGGTCGCGGGGACACGGAGGTTGGCGCCAGGGCAGATGTAGTGGCAGCCACTCGCACGCCCTTTTGAGGACAGTTACGCGAGATATGCCCCTGCGCGCGGCATCTAAAACATCGTCCCTCCTTCTGAAGTTGGGCTTTGTCGGTGTTGGTGAGGGCCACGGAGGCTCTGGCGCGTCCAACGTCCATGGCGTTGGGATCGCAGGTTCCTTTAAGGGCTTGGACCCACTGCTCTCAGCTTTGGCCACCTTTCTTTTGCTGGGCTTCCTTTGCCGAGGCGGTCCTTGAGAATGAGGTATTCAGCTTGTTGCAATCGGGCGGCCGCCTTCCACTGCTCCCAGTTGACAGGGTGCTGGAAGTGGACAGCATTGACTACTAACTGGTTTGGTAGCCCGTCCTGGAATAGCTCCAGCGTTGTGGCTTCATCGGGGTTGTACCCCGCTTTTGTGACAAGATTCTGGAACGTTGCGACGTACGTGTCGATGTCTCCCCCCTTCATGGTGAGGTTTTGAAGCGCCTTTCGCACATTGGCTTGTTCAGAAGTGTCGGTGTAGGCCTGCACAAATCGATCTCTGACCGTGGCCCACAAAACTTCGTTGTTTCGATTGACTCCTACCGCAATTTGGTCCTCCAACCATTGTGCTTGCTCATCTACCCAGTCGTTTACTAGTGGGCCTCGAATGTATGACAAGAATGTCATGGCCCATGAGGCTGGGATCGAGAGCTGATCAACAGTGGGGTTCATTTCTTTGTAGAGTCGAAATGCACGCAAGAAAGCTTTGCTTTCGTCCCTTGCTCCGGTGAACTCGGGAGGGGGGTTTCCTCCGAGTCATCCATTTCCTCTGGGGGCTGGCACTGCTGGCGCAGCTCCTCCTGGTATGGCACTGCCACCGCCGCCACCGCCACTGCCACTGGGTGGTACTGGGGCGCTGCCACTAGGTGGGTTGGGTACTCCTCCTCCTCCAGTGCCACCGCTGGTGAGGGTCGTACTAGCCGAGGCTTGCTGGGTTTGGGACATGGCGTAGGTTGGAAAGTGTGTTGTTGGGGCGGGCAGGTTTGTCGTGGGTATGGAGACACTAGGTGATGAGGAATCGTCGTCAATGGCAATGCCAGAAGTGGTATGAGTCGTGAGGGGTCCAACTCCAAGTGCCTGGGGTACTATACTGATGGTGTACCACTGGCCTTTCTTTGCGGAGTAGTCAATATACGCCCACTGTCGTAGATCCTCAAGATAGTGGACCTGTCGGTACTTTTGAGTATTGGGGTGGAAGAGGAAATATCCTTCCACTCCTTCGTGTTCTTTCCAGACAACGGCTCCTTTAACTTTATCAGAAAGCTCGTCGTCACTATATCGGTCGATGTATTCTGCTTGAAACTGGGATCGGGCGTGACTATGAAGATTCGCCACTGTGAGAGACTTGACTTAATGTAACACCACCACAGGGGCGTTGAGTATGACGTGTACCATGTTAAGCCAACGGGATCGGAAGAGCGCGAGTCGGTTAAGACTCAGTTCGGTGATGCACAAGTATCACTCGGTTTCCCTGGAACCAAGGATAATAGTAGGAAGACAAGGCTCAAGCGCAAAGGCGAGCAAAAGTGTGGACTCAAGTGCAAAGGCGAGTCAAGGGTCATTCGTGAGGCAAAGACAATGTGGTATTACACAAGAAGTCAAGTCTACCATACAAGCTAGGTAGGGCGTGACTTATATACTAGTACAGGATGTTTGCACGGTGCAAACATATGGCGCAAGTCTGATGCAATCGTACACGAAGGGAAACAAAGGGAATAGTCATATGTAGTACAAGGGAATTCCGTGGGACGACACGTGCCTCAGAAATGGTCAGTGGGTGAAACAGAACGTAAAACTGGCCATCCTATCACCGAGGTGCAGGGTGCGGAATGGAAGCTGAGAAGCACGAGTCATGGGAACGTGTTGTAAAAGTACAGTAGTTAGAAAGTACAGATCGAAGAGTAGGACGAATTGTAACAAAATTAGTACAAAAAGGGGCCCCTATTACAGCCATTTTCATATTGATAGTCCATTTTTTGGAAAAGCTACTGGCGGGCTGAGTGAGCAGAGGTCAAGGATAACCGGTTATCTGAGATCTGATCGAAAAAATAAGGCATATCCTTTTTTTTTCTTTTTTTTTGTCACATTTCTCACCTTATCTTTTTTTTACCATCACCCCACTTCCCATCACTGTCAATGCACAATTGTTGTCACTTTTCTCAAGACCAAGGAGGTGGCCTTGCACATGTCTCATCAAGGGGTGTCTGATGCTGATACACTATGAAGATAGTAAGTGACTTCATGAAAACTCATGGTGTGGTCTCAATGAGGAGACCATGCACACTGGCTGGAACTTTTGTATGGGGAACACAGTGAGTGATTGTTATTTTTCTGAGGCTTTATCAATTCTACCACAATGCAACACTGTAGTGTTTACCACGAACGCCTGCCTGACTTAGGCTTCTTGAGAGGTGGCGATCCTAAACTGTTACGTTTTTTCCTTTGACTGCCCCTCGGACACACCACGCCTTGACCCCGAATACTGCTATCCAGAAGCTGGCTGACAAGTATGCCGAAGAAGAAGCGGAAATAGCCCGATTAGTGGCCAAACACACCGAACGAGCTAAGTTGTAACATCTACCATGGACGTTTGCCTGACTTAGGCCTTGTTGGTTGTGGTGATCCTATATGACTTGAACCACAAGCGGTTGGTGGGTGTGTCTGGGTACTCAGCTGGGTGAGGGGCTAGATCCCCGTTCAATGTGATGTATGCGTGAATGTCCTCCAATTGAGGAACTGTAGCAGGAGGGTCTTCGACTGCAACAATAGACATCCAAGTAGGGTGGTCAATGATATAGATGTATCCGTAGGGTCGTCCTACGCGTTTGTTGAAGTACAGGAAGGTTTTATGGCAGATTGATCCAATGGGATATGTGTCCACTGCCCGCGATGGGGAACTCTGGATAAGCTCACGGGGATCCCTGGTCTAAGGGGATATGCCGGAGACGACTCACTTAAAGGGGGAGGGCCCTCAGAGGAGATGACACGAGAAGGATGGTGGTATTGAAGAAGACCAAGATGGCAATCCTGGTCTTTGATGTCCACTACTTATACAGTTACACGTGGGCTTTCAAGCGCCACTCCAAGCTATCCTAGCCAATAGCATAAGTAGAGCAAACCCTAATACAGCTATCCTAGGAATGAGTCACATCAAGTCATGATCCGATCCATTATCATACACAATCACATGCGCCAGAGCTTACCCAGCTGACTGATCCAATAAGTCCATGACGATATACTGCTGACATGGTGTCATCCCCAAGCATCAGTGTCCACTTCTGGGCCGAAACGTAACATAAGTCACCCACACCTTACTACCCGCCTGGAGGAGCTCAGAAGCCGCAGGATTACTGGGAGTAGCACACATGACCTTAGCACCCACCTGTCATGTGACCCTGGCACATGACCTGGCTAGACTCACACCAGATGGGTCCAAATGAGCTTGTGCCTGGACTGGCCCAGACTACCTCATGTTTGATGACTCGTTCCTATCGATTGTGCCTTGATTCTGATAGATTCCATATGCTTCCCCTTCCCTGATTCGCTGCCGATTGCGCCCATACACCACAACTCCCTTATCTCTGACTCATGCCTTTGTGCCCTATTGCCATTGGCCGATTGCTTATCTCTGACTCATTGTGGCTCATTCCTAGGGTCGCTGTATTAGTGTTTCGGACTTCCAAGCTGGGGTTCAAACCTCCTTGGATGTGTATAAGTAGATGGGCTTATGGTTGCTGAAGACCTAAGCTTGACTTCTTGGATTATACCACCCATTGTAGTGCCTCCTCTGCACTGTCTTGCCAGTCGAGTGCTGTTAGCTACCTTTGGTGCCTATACATCTGTGTTTGTCCTTAGCTGGCCTTTGTGGGTAACCCTTGGCATCCCTTCCTTTCTGCTTTCCTCTAAGTCAAGTGTGTGCTGTCTCGCCGCCTCAACCTCTCTCTCATATCCTTGCACTGTCTGCCAAGGATTATCTCTACTACCTTGCATTCATCTCAGTCCATATCCTCTGGGCTTCCCTATTACGTCTCACTTGTGAGCTAATAGGCGATCATGTACGTGACTTCAACATCTCCTGTGATCATTAGGTTGTTGCTCTTTCCTAGAGCCTGTCAAGGACCACGCTGCTAGAAGAATGTCCGGTGGAACGTTACATAAATGGTCTATAGTAGTTGTGATTGGAGCTGATCTGTGGGAACTCAGCTGGGTGTGGGACTAGGTGTCCTCCTGGGGCTTCGTAGCTGTGTAGGTCTTCGCCTTGTGTAACATTGATCGGTGGAGAAGGGAGGATGCAAAGGTTGTCCCACAATTTGTGATTGATGACAATAATGCAGGAGTAAGGCTTTGCAACACATTCGTTGAGGTATAAGTATACAATATGCCACATAGTGCCAGGCAGATATGTGTACACTGCCCATGAAGGGAACTCAGGATAAGTCACAGGGATCCCTGGTCTAAGGGGATATACCAGACGACTCACTTAAGGGAGGAGATACCCCTTAGCACAGAACGGAAGTAGTGGTATTGGAAGAAGACCAAGATGCCGTTCTTGGTCTTCACAAGACACTATTTATACAGTTACACATGGGCTTTCAAGTGCCGCTCCAAGAAGTACCAGCCAATAGTGTAAGTAGAGCAAACCCTAGTACAGCTATCCTAGTATGAGTCACATCAAGCCATGATCCAATCCATTATCGTACACAATCACATGTGCCAGAGCTTACCCAGCTGACTGATCCAACAAGTCCATGACAATATACTGCTGACGCAGTGTCATTCCCATGACATCAGTGTCCACTTCCGGGCCGAATGTAACAAACATGCTCTCCTCACCCACATGGTCATCCCTTGAGACTGTCAAAACACTTTGCTAGCGACAAGGTGACCATGACAACCTCTGTGATCACAACAAGGTGACGACCTACAATGCCAACATGGTGTGCAACCGTGACGCTACAACACTGACATGGCAACATGCAAGGCCCACCATGTTGCTACAACACCAATGCAACGACATGCAGGCTTTGCCATGTTGGTATGTTACAGCATGCAAGCCCATGACTCTATGACACCGACACAAGGTGCAAGTTCTGCCACAACGTTACTACAACACCAATATGCAAGCCTGCCATGCCGCTACAACACTGACACAGCATGTACGCAGGTTTCGCCATGTTGCTACAACACCAACACAGCAGCACTGTAACACCACCACAGGGGCGTTAGGTACGACGTGTACCGTGTTAAGTCAATGGGATAAGAATAGCGCGAGTCAGTTAGGACTCAGTTTGGTGATGAACAAGTATCACTCGGTCTTCCCCAGGACCAGAGGATAATAGTGGAAGGTCAAGGCTCAAGCGTAGGTGCGAGCTAATGCAGAGACTCAAGCGCAACGGCGAGTTGAAGATTGTTCATGAGGTGAAGACAATGTGGTATTACACAAGAAGTCAAGTCTACCGTACAAGCTAGGTAATGCGTGACTTATATACTAGTACAGGGTGTTTGTAAGATACAAACACAAGATGATCCTAGGATATTGGTCCTAGAGAGCTAACAATGGGAGGACCATAAGTGAAACAAGGAGATCCCTGATGAACAGCACACATGAAGGGATGATACTCACAGTGACAAGAGGACTGTAGTGAGATATCAAGGGTGGCTGGAAGTGGCAACAGAGTGTAATCAAGCAAGTGAAGCAGAGGTTGAGTCTGGCACACAACAGATGAGGAACTGGTGTTATTACAGAGAAGGGGACATACCTGGCACACAACAGATGAGGAACTGGTGTGGTGCCAGAGCGTACATGGTACTCTACTTATACTATACAGAGGAGTGACACTAATACAACACATGTAACATAGAGTCACAGAATACAAGGAGCGTTGTTCTACAGAGGGACACAAAGGAGTGTGTAAATGAAGAACAAAAGCGTAAAGAACAAGGAAAGTCTAGACTATGATATCATAGTGACATCACAATAAAGATAGAACAAAGGGAATGAGTACAAGGACGAAATACAATAGGAGTCCAGAGGAGTCCATGATGTCATTGTACAGTGATGTCATAGATAAGAAAGTCCGAGATTGTAAAGATCATAATAATCTAATCTACATAAGTCCAATATATCTTATCTAAAGCAGTCCATTATCTGTGTGTCCATTGAGCCGCTAAGTGCACACAGGTCACTTATCAACAATCCCACGGGACGACATGTGACTCAGAAATGGTCAGCAGACACAGGAAGTCGTAAAATGGGGTGTCATAACGATAAGGTGCAAGGTGCGAGATAAAAGCCAAGAAGCGCGGAGAACTGGCTCATAGGTTAATTGTACAACCAAAACAGAATGTAACAATGAGAACGAATCAATGAAGAGGGAAAAATAGAAGGGGACATCATAACAGGCACACAAGCCCTACCACAATGCTACAACACTGACAGTATGCTGACACAACATGTGGGCCTCACAGTGACACTTTGACAGGTGCACCAAGTGGCAGTGCTTCATTTGTGTTTCCGCCCATGCAAACTCCTGGACACAGTGTGCTAAGCTTGTTACGATTTTCCCCTTTCTTGCCCTTCTTCTTGTGTCGTGTCATGCCTGCTCTTATGTTCTGTACTTCTACGATACGATCCAACTTCACATGCTTCTCAGCTTCTATCTTGCGCCCTGCGCCTCAGCGATACGATGGCTAGTTTTATGCTTCTCTTTGCCTGCTGACCACTTCTGAGGCACGCGTCGTCCTGCGGGATTCCCTTGTACTATATTCGACTTGTCCTTTGTTCATGCTTTAGGATCGATGACTCACGATTGTGCTATGTGTTTGTACAGTACAAACACCCTGTACTAGTATATAAGTCATGCCCTACCTAGCTTGTACGGTAGACTTGACTTCTTGTGTAATACCACATTGTCTTAGCCTCACGAACGATCCTTGACTCGCCGTTGTGCTTGAGTCCCCGCTTTCGCTCGCACTTACGCTTGAGCCTTGGTTTTCCACTATTATCCTTGCATCCCAGGGAGGCCAAGTGATACTTGTTCACCATTGAACTGGGTCCTAACCAACTCGCACCTTTCCAATCCTGTTGACTTAGCGTGGTACACATCGTACCTAATGCCCATGTGGTGGCGTTACATTAAGTCAAGTCTCTCACAGTGGTGACACTCAGCCACAGCTGATCCCAGTTCCAAGCAGAGTATATTGAACGATACAGTGACGACGAGCTCTCTGATAAAGTTAAGGGAGTGGTCATCTGGAAGGAACATGAAGGAGTGGAAGGCTACTTTCTCTTCCACCTGAATACTCAAAAATACTGACAAGTCCACTACCTTGAGGACTTACAACAGTGGGCATACATTGACTACTCAGCAAAGAAAGGCCAGTGGTACACTATTAGCATTGTGCCCCAAGCTCTTGGCGTCAGACCCTTGAAAACCCACACCCCCTCAGGTATCGACGTTGACGAATCAGACTCCCCAAGTGTCCCTGTCCCTACAACAAATCTACCCCTTACCAACCCAACAACACACTTCCAGACCCACGTTATGTCCCAGACTCAGCAGACCTCAGCCAGCATGACCCTCACAAGTGGAGGGACTGGTGGAGGAGGAGGACCCTCCAGAATTCCTGGTTCAGGAGGAGGGGGAGCACCGAACCCACCAGGTGGCGGTGCCCCGGTTCCACCCAGTGGCGGTGGCAGCGGCAGTGGCGGTGGCAGCGGCAGTGGCGGTGGCAGCGGCAGTGGCGCTGCACCAGGAGGGGATGCACCGCCTGCACCCAGAGGCAATGGACAGCTAGGGGGGAATCCCCCTCCGGAGTTCACAGGAGCAAGAGGCGAAAGCAAAGCCTTTTTGCTCGCGTTTCAGCTGTACAAAGGGATGAACCCCACGGTCAACCAGTTAACTGTCCCAGCCTCACAGGCCATGACATTCCTGTTGTACGTCCAAGGCCCACTTGTAAACGACTGGGTAGCCAAACAAGCGCAGTGACTGGATAACCAAATTGCAGTGGGAGTCAACCGCAACGAGGTCTTGTGGACCACCGTCAGAGATCGCTCCGTACAAGCCTACACCGATACTGCCAAACAAACCAATGTGCGCAAAGCACTCCAGAGCCTTACCATGAAAGGGGAGGTGTTGTGTTAGGCTTGTCCTAATGTGCTCGACTTGAGCTGTAACTGAGTGGCAGACGGTACAAGGCGACTTAGTGATAATAGATACACATCCGTAACAGGAACGCAATCGTCCAGAGCACTGGGGCAAAGTCCACCAGGCATATATGTTGTCTTGCTGCCCACCTGATCAAGGCTAGGTGCACTAATAGACTCAGAGAGAGAGCAAGGGATGCGACTAAGAGGAGAGCGAGAATAGCCGTGGATTTCAAGAAGACCAAGCTGAGGAGCTCAGTCATCGCACTGTCTAGTAGATATACAGTTGACGAGGGGCTTTGAAGCTCCTCCTGAATGTGAGATACCCAGTGGCGATAGTAGCTCAAACCCTACTATGACTATCCTAGGTGTGAGTCAAGTCCGATACATGTGATACTCCCACTACGCTGACTGATACGACTGTCCCTGACTAATACTAGGGTAGTCAGAACCCCATGAGCTTGCAGTCCATACCGATGAGTCCGATCGCAACAGGAGGACATCGACACCTACGTCGCAACATTTCAGAACCTCGTCACGAAAGCAGGGTACAACCCCTCCAAAGCCACAACCCTGGAAATGTTCCAGGATGGACTGCCTAACCAGTTAGTAGTCAACGCCATCTGCTTCCAGCACCCTGTCAATTGGGAGCAGTGGAAGGCGGCAGCCCAATTACAACAGGCTGAATATCTTGTTCTTAAGGATTGCCTCGGCAAGGGCAAACCACAACGCAAGAAGGGAAGTCATAGCAGGGACCAGTGGGTCCAAGCCCTCAATCGAACGTGGGACCCCAACGCCATGGATGTTGGATGCGCCTGAGCCTCCGTGGCCCTCACTGACATTGACAAGGCACAACTTCAGAAGGAGGGACGATGTTTTAGATGCTGTGCTCAAGGACACATCTCGCGTAACTGTCCTCAAAAAGGTGTGTGGGTGGCTACGACTGCATCTGCCATGGCACCAACCTCCCTGCCCCCGAGACCACCAACCATGACTTCCCTGGGTCCAAGTTTACCAACTCCCACCATCTCTTCTTTCACCATACAGTCTAGTCACGTACTATCGAATGAAGAGCAGGCGGATCTACAGATCACAGCGATGAAGGCACAGACCCAGGAGGTACAAGACCTCATGGTGGAGAAGCTGTTTGGATGAGAGGATTTTCTTGACACTTGAACCCGGCGGCCTGGGCTAGAGCATTAAATTTGAACGTGTACACTAGCAGATATCGATCTATGCGAATCCCAGTTCTATTCAAATCTGCACATGCAATGGCCGAACGACAAGTCCTCATTGACTCAGGAGCCACCAATAATTTCATATGTTCCTCGCTTCTAAAACAACTCCAAATCGGGACAAGAGACATCACCCACCCAATCCGCATTTGGAATGTAGACAGCACCCATAATCAGGACAGCGCCATCACGCAATACACAGACCTCATGTACAAATGGGGAAAGAAGAGAGGACACTTCGCTTCCTAGTCACCAACTTAGGAAGGGATGAAGTGATCCTAGGATACCCTTGGTTCATGGCTTTCAAACCAGCAATCAAGTGGGGAGATGTGACGTTGAACGAGGAGTTTCAACCAGTCATGGTCTCGAGCCTTCACTTGTCAGACGAAGCCACACCCATAGAAGCCTCCATCCGGGCGCTGGAGATGTACGAACTTGACGAGGAAGCATGGGAGCAGCTCATGGATGATGAGCGGGAACCCCAGATTGCATTCTTATGCAAAACCACAACTGCCTCTGAACTAGTGCAACAAGAAGTGGCAAAAAAGGGAGAATGCACGTTCAAGGAAATGATCCCAGAAGAATACAGATGCCACCATAAAATCTTCAGTGAGGAGGCCTCCCACCAATTTCCCCCCTCACGCGCCTGGGATCATGTGATAGATCTCCTTCCCAACGCCCCCACCTCGCTAGACTGCAAGGTCTATCCGCTCATGCAAAATGAACAAGAGGCCTTGACTACTTTCCTCACTGAACAACTCGAAAAGGGGTATATTCGTCTGTCTAAATCACCATACGCATCCCCCTTCTTCTTCATAAAAAAAAAAGGACGGCAAGCTTCGCCCTGTTCAAGACTACAGGAAGTTGAATGAACTCACTGTCCGCAACCACTATCCCCTTCCCTTAATTCCAGGACTCATTGATTGGATATGCAACACGCACCTGTATACGAAGCTCGATATTAAATGGGGGTATAACAATGTACGAGTCAAACCAGAGGACGAGTGGAAAGCTGTGTTTAAGACTAACCAGGGGCTATACAAACCCCTCGTCATGTACTTCGGACTCACAAATTCGCCCTCCACATTCCAAGCCATGATGGACACGATCTTCTGACCCCTCGTCCTCACCAATGAAGTAATTGTCTATATGGATGACATCCTAATTGCCACACCTCTCGACTACCCCCATCATTGCGCAATAGTACACGAAGTGCTTTGCCTGTGCAAAGAACACGACCTCTATATTAAGCCGGAGAAGTGTGAGTTTGAAGTACTAGAAGTGGAGTATCTGGGGTTGATAATTGGCCACAGAAACCTGTGCATGGACCCCATTAAAGTATGGGGCATCCGGGAATGGCCAGCTCAAGGAATCTCCGCGAAGTGCGCGCCTTCCTCAGCTTCTGCAACTTTTACCAGCGGTTCATTCGTGGGATTCTCTGCACTTGCACGCCCCCTACACAACCTCACCCGTAAAGACACACCGTGGCACTGGGGACAGAAGGAACAAGATGCCTTTAACAGCATCAAACATTGTATCAAACGTGAACCTACACTACTATTCCCTGACCTCACAAAACTGTTTGAACTAGAAGTTGATGCCCCCAATATTGCCATCGGGGCAGTACTCAATCAACTTGGCCTGGATCAGAAACTACACCCTGTCGCATTCCACTCTGAATCCTTCAGTCAGGCGGAACGAAACTACGACATCTACGACTGAGAATTACTAGCCGTCGTCAAATCTCTATGTGTGTGGCGCACATACCTTGTTGGCTCCCCTCACAAAATCATCATCCACACCGACCACGCCAATCTCCAATATTGGAAAGAACCCAGAAAGATCAATCGATGGGTAGCCCACGAATTCTTAGAACTCTCAGAGTACGATTTCCTCTTAAAAACACATCTCTGGAGCCAAGAACGGTCGTGCAGATGCCCTCTCGCGAAGAACAGATTACGCAGTCAGCGAAGAGGACAACAATGACATTATCATCCTCCCTGCTGAGTGTTTTCCTTCGAGTGATGGAGATGTCCATGCACAATATGGACATCTGGACCCAGATATCACAGAACCTTGACAAAAAGGAAGTGTTGAGATGGGTTGAGCCCCATAACCTGAAGAAGGTGGGAGGGCTGTGGTGGAAGAACAATGCGTTAGTTGTCATGGGCGACAACGACCTTAAACGGGGGTAATCACTTTTTTCCACGACACACCAGCTATGGGACACCCCGGATCATGAACACTTACTGTTACGTTTCGACCTGGAAGTGGACACTGACGCTCGGGGATGACACCATGTCAGCAGTATATTGTCATGGACTTATGGATCAGTCAGCTGGGTAAGCTCCGGAACATGTGATTGTGTACGATAACGGATCAGATCATGACTCGACGTGACTCATTCCTAGGATAGCTGTACTAGGGTTTGCTCTACTTACGCTACATCTGCAAATGTGGACCCTGTCAAAGCTGTCAGGGACTGGTTGGCAACAGTTGGCGACCGGTCCCTGACAGCTTTGACAGGGTCCATGTTTGCAGATGTATTGGCTAGGATAGTTTGAAGCAGCGCTTGAAAGCCCGCGCATAACTGTATAAGTAGTTGATGCTGAAGACCAAGATCGCCATCTTGGTCTTCTTCAATACCACCACATTCTCCATCTCATTCTCTGAGGGCCCTCCCCCCTTTAAGTGAGTCGCCTCTGGCATATCCCCTTAGACCAGGGATCCCTGTGAGCTTATCCCAAGTTCCCCATCGTGGGCAGTGAACGTGTATCCTGTTGGATCGATTTGCCATAAAGCATTCCTATACTTCAATGAACATGTAGGACGACCCTATGGCTACATCTACATCATCGACCATCCCACTTGGATGTCCATTGTCGCAGTCAAAGACCCACCGGCCACAGTTTCCTCAATTGGAGGACATCCACCCATATA
>JANSJP010000305.1:0-14675 GCA_024734325.1 Lactarius hatsudake | reverse complement strand
TGTCCAGAACTCAAAGGGTCGAATCTCTTTCACGACGGACATATGGTCCGATCAAAACTGCAAATCCTTTCTCGCACTCACTGCCCACTGGATCGGCGAGGTGAAAGGGTCCGCTTACACTCAATTCGGCTCTTATTGCGTTCCAAGGACTTCGTGGTTGTCACACACCGGTGGGCAGCGCTTGCGACTCTAGTGTTTAGATCTTCTGGATAGGGCTGACATCACCGTGAAGGTAAGTAAACCATAAAATTTATAATCAACATTTACAATTCTAACATATTTTGACTGGAAGATTGGTCATTTCACGTTGGATAACGCGAGTAACAATAACTCCATGATGAGCTGTCTCGAGGACCTGCTCGGCGTGGATTGTGACGTCCCCTTTGATGCAGAAGACCGTCGTGTAATGTGTTATGGTCATGTTATTGACCTTAGCTCTCAACGCGTAATCAATAACGTGGCCTAATCAGTTGCGAAACTCAGGCACTAATGATTTGCCAGGTGGAGGATCTGCTAGTGAGACAGATGACAGTGGCTCCGAGTCCCAAACGCGACCCCATTTGCCCTTGCTCGTGCAGTGGTCCGAGCCATCCGAGGGTCAGGTGCTCGTCGAGAAGCCTTTGAGACTGCTATTCGGAGAGGGAATGAAGATGGGTCGTTCAGACTAGACAATAAACCAGTCCAAGTCCAGTCTCTGCAGCTCCTGCGCGATGTGCCCACCCGTGGGACTCTGTTTATAGCATGCTTAGCCAGCTTCGGGAGATGCGCCCGGTATGTTGCTTGCTATTTCATCTCCATCTTGTCACGGACGCGTATTATTTTTATCCTATTTTTGCGTATTTATATGCATTTATTCGATAAAGATATAAGGGGCTGAAGTACTGATACAAGTTAGTCACACGGAAGCCACCCATGTGCACGTGATCGTGGGACAAGAGTCCTTATACGTTTGACTAAGTTCTGATTGGATGGAAGGAGATGGGAGACTCTAGAATGACCTAGAACGTAGTTACATCATGATTAGTAGTTTACGCTTACTCGCTGTATTAGGATTTACTCAGCAAGTGGGGCCGCTCGTAAGCGCAATGACATGTGCATCAGTCAGCACAATAAGATGCGCTATTATTAGACACGACGCGTCAGCTCCTGAGTCAAGGAGTCTTACTGTACACTTAGTAATAGTGTTTAGACTCAGTTCAAGCTCAGCTGTAGTAGTGTATATAAACCATCATGTAGCGTCCTGAGTGGAACCAACTTGTCCTCTTGGTTCTCCACTCAGGTGCGTATCCACTGTACTCTCCATACTCCATCAATCTAACTTGTCCTCTTGGTTCTCCACTCAGTGTGCCGCCGTGTGATCACCTGTGGTCTTGGACTTGTATAAAGTCCTCTACGCTCCACGTCCTCCACGTCGACTGCACATCTAGCGCGTGACTTGTCTCCGCGTTAAGTTGGGTGTGTCACCGGTTCAGTTCATCATCACCTTCGCCTTGCTTAACGTAGCGCGGCAGTCGCACTGCTACACATCTGTGACTAAAACTGAGCCAAACCACTCAGGCTATCGATTATTTCCTCGATCTCCCCAACGGAGACCTCAGGAAGTAGGTAATCTCGCCCCAAGAATGGCAGGCCATGCAAGACCTTGGAACTGATTTTGAGTGTAAGTTGTGATTCGTGTCTTCAAAACTCTGAGTCTAACTGACTGGTGTCCATTGACTGACCCTAGAGGCCCCACCGAGTACAACAAGTCATGTCCAGAGAGCATACACCGATTCTATCTGGTGCCGTTCCTGCATTTGAGATGTTCATGTCGAGCTGGGAGAGTATTTGCGAGAATCACCCCCATTTGCAACCAATTGTGCAACCGGGCCTCGACCTGGGCGTATAAGTATTATGCCAGAATGGATCGTACAAGAGCATATATCATTGCGATGTGTCAGTAAACAGGTCGTTTTTCCTCCAAATCTGGCTGACTAATATTCATATCAAGTCCTCAATCCGATGATACGGATGAGCTGGATGGCCGATCAGTGGGAGGAGGAATACATCGAAGACGCTAAAACGAAGATTCAGAATGCAGTGAGTAGCTCGGATTGCTGTGCGGCATGTCCTAAATATTATGACAGATGCTTGAATACTACAAGGAGCCTGAGCCTCGTGACACAAGGAACATAACGATTCCAAGTTATATGCTCCTGTCGGAACAGTATGGCCTTCCCACAATGGAAATCGGCAGGCGTCCGACTCCATCGACCACTATACAGGAATACGAGGCGTATATCAAGGACCCTTCACCATGGGGTACAGATGTCTCAAGTTTTGGGAGGTACAGCGCACGCATAACTCAGCATGTGCGGGTGATGCTGACTGGACTTCTCAGCTCAATAGCAGTACTTTCCCGACCCTCTTTTCAATGGCGATGGACTACCTTCCAATCCAGGCGTCCGCAGTTCCGTGCGAACGAATCTTTTCGTCTAGTTCCGAAACTGATACCAAGCGTCGGAATCGCATCAACCCTTTGTTGATGGAGGCCCTTCAAATGCGCAAATTTAGTCTCAAGAGGGAGCGCCTTAATTTTGGGGATACCTGGTCCACACAAGAAAGGGAGATGACCTGGAATGACCCAGAGGGTGATCTCCTTGGGGGAATTACTGGACGACTCGCGGGCTCGGGGGATGCTCAAGATCGCCTGGACAAAGTCATGAACTATATTAACGATGAGGATGACGATTGAGGGGTTGATAGTACAAGCATCGAGTTTACACTGAAATTCATGTACAGTATTGTGACTATTGTCAGATTGAACGAACGAGGCCGTTTAGATACCTGCCATGATTCCAGTGTGTTGTGAGGCCAGGGACAGACACATGACTCGCTTGATCCACTTTACGCCGCACCTCAACAATGGGCACCAAGCAAGGCGAGCTCGTGCTTAGACAATCTCATACCTCAAGTGGTATCTTTTCGTTGTTGCTGGCTTTTGTTGACTCTCGTGTGTATCATACATCTGGCTCCCTTCCCAAGCTCAGTGAGCTGCTTTGTCACTGCCTTCACCTGCCAGGTCCGACCCGAGCCCACCACATATGGGGTGCACTAGAACGCTAGGTTGCGCAGTGCCCAACATGGTTACAAACCTGCTCGATGGCCGCAAGGTCTCACCTGAAGAGGAGGACGAGAAGTGGGCCGCGTCCAGTCTGTACTCTGGCGGCACTGACGCGGTAAGAGATTCCCAACTGGAATCGGCACGCTGAACACACGCTCACGATCCGTCTCCTGCAGCCCATCTCTGCCATGTCCTCTTTCCTCCTCGCCATGACCGCTTACCCCGAAGTGCAATGCAAATGCCAAGCCGAGCTCGATGCAGTCCTTGGTAATGACCGCCTGCCGACGTTCGCAGATCGTGACCAACTCGTGTACGTCGTGACGATGCTTAAGGAGGTCATCTGATGGGGCCTAACGACGCCACTCAGTGCACCTCACTGCATCGAGCAGGACAATGTTCATGATGGGTACCTCAGCGCAAGACCCCTCCACCGCCAACCCGACATGACGCCACCCTGACACAGCGCAGGCCTGCCACCCTGCCTCGTGCAAGCCACCGTTCTGCCCAGGACCCCACCACCGTCAACTCGCAGCAACGCCACCCCAACATGGTCCTCAGGACCACACTAGCGTGCCGCACAAATGTTCTGGCCTGGGCCACAATGACTGTGACGAGGACAAAAGTAACAGTGACGACTAGTGGTTTGCGAGCTCGGCTTCAAAGCCTAAAGCCAGCCTAAGACAGCCGTCTGAAACCGGGACGGGACTGGGACGAGAATGGGTCCTGGCAGGGCTCATGGCCCGGTCTTCAATTTTGGCATTCGGCTCCGATGGTCCCACGTCCTAGGCCTCAACTGTTGGGGGCGCATGTCTTGGGCTCAGGACCCACTGGGATAGTGTTGCGGCAGCTCGGAGCTGGTGTTTTTCTATCTTGTGAAATAAAATTCGGAAAAATATGGAAATATTTGGGGAGGTCGACCTTCTCAAAAGCCGAGGGGTCCTCTGCCAACTCTAAGCGATCTGATCAAAATTTCCTGACTTATTTGACATTAGCTGAGAGGCATCAGCTAATACCCTTCAGCTAATGTCAAATAAATCAACAATGGCTGATCAAATTGCTTAGAGTTGGCAGAGGACCCCTCGGCTTTTGAGCAAAGCCAGCTCCTCAAATATTTTCAGATTTTTCCTAATTTTATTCCAAAAGTTAGAAAATGCCAGCTCCGAGCTGCCGCAACACTACACTGGGATTCGCAACCTAGGATTTGTGCTTCGGAACTGCATCCATGCCTTCGGAACTTGAACCGCATGACCCACGCCTTTGGAAACGTCATCCTTGCCTTCGCCATTGTATCCGCGTATAACGGTATTCGCAACTTCATCCACCCCATTTCTGTCCCAGTATCTCCTTCCGTATCTCCTTCCGTCCGTTTTGTTGTTCCTCAAGTTCTTTTCCCCCATCACCCCCTTGTATCAACAGGAGAAGGTGCTTTGGATGTGAACCCTTCACACAGTTCACCACGTCCAGTACGTTGCGATTCTTACGAAGTTTTTTTATTGACTTCAATTTTTTTTGCATAGCTGGTCCAGGGCCGTGTCACGTCGTCAACCCATGCGCATGACCGTAATGAGGGTAAGCATGCCACCAGGACCTCGACATATGGCAGCGTGTGGTGTGCGGCTCGCGTATCTAAACACCAGAGTACATCCTGATGTTTGGCCCTTGTTTGCGAGCCCGAGCTCACTGGACCTCCGCTACTCTTGCATCTACAGACAGCCCTGGGTCATCGCCCACGAGGTTACAACTCACAAGCCCGCGCACCCAGCTTTCACCTGCACCTACTGCTATCGTACGCATGTCTATCCATGCCTCCATCTCTTACAACATAGCCTTCACCCAATCACGCGGACATTTGTAGATCGGACGGTACAGGCGCAAGTATCAGCGGTGATGTTCGCGCAGCCCACAACGGGCCACCCATACTGCAAGTAAGCTCACTGCCTGTTCTGCATTTGCCAAAGCTGATCATCACTGTCGGGCCAATTTGTTAACTCCCGAGCTTCTAATCATCAGCAAAAGCGGTTGCCAGCACAAGGCGGAGACCTCGGCGGCACTGACGAACCTCGACGTCCTCTATGTGGTGCGCACAACGCTCATGACCCACGTGACCCCTAGGGGGGGCTGCACTCTCGACGAGGTTCCCGCGCAGTGTCGCGTCACCAAAGAGTTCAAGTATACCACACACACATGGAGGGCGGTTGGGAGGGCAAGAGGGCAAGGTTTGCTTCAAAACGAATATGGTCGGCGTTGATATCTACGTTTACAGACCCCATGACACAGCATGCGCGAAGGAGCATGATGCAATTCTTCCAAGAGCAACTCCCAATGCGAAGAGGACACAAGCACAAGGCTCAACAGCAGCGCCACGTTCGCGCAGACGTCCGCAGCACACCCAAAGAGCAACTTAGTCAAGAACAACATCAAGGGCAGCAAGGAGCGCAAGTACAAGCCTTATCAGCAGTGCTACCTGCGTGCGGACATCCGCGGCGCTTTCACAGCTTGGCGACAGCACTTAGTACTCACGGCGACGGTTACAGAACACGCAGCGACGTCCATGACACCAGCGGATTGGTGGCAACCTACAACAAGGAGCACTACAAGTCCGGCAGCAGCGACGGTGCCGACGTCACGCGGACCTTCGCGGCTCGCGCAAGAGTTCAGTACTATTCCGAGCATCAGTACCTGCGTTTCCAAGTCCCGCGAAGGCACGCGCGACTCATTAGTATCATAGCTACTTTACATGTAATTTATCAAATTTGGTTCAATTTACCGACTTAAGTTGATGATGGTCAACCAGGAAGTCGAGCCGAGTCGATTTGAACAACTCACGTGACTTGTTGGGTCACAACTCGGCAAAAGCCGTGACTGTGCGAGCCAACTAATGGCTAGCCGAGTTGCGGCAACACTACATGCAAACATGCTTGGATCGCCCATGTGCAGTAAGCCTGTAGCGCATTCCACCCACCCTCAAATGTGTGTTTCTTCGAGCTGATTACTCCTTTGATGTCTTTCAGGCTTCGGTGCATGCTTCAAGAGCATGCCTTTGTCTGTCTTCCCATTGGTCTTTGATAGGTATGTTGAGTCTGCGCCGCTTAAGAGCTGAGTGCTCTGTTACAGGTGGTTCATGCGCAGCACCGGTTGGCATGGGGGAATCATGGGTGACTGCGTGGCATTCATCATACCAATCATCAAGGCCGTCTTCTTCAAGCACAAAGGCATTGTCCTCCAGATCAGATAAGTATCCATCAAATATTTTTTCGTTCATATCTGACACTGGTACAGGTGAAGGGGTAGGGGCAGGGATCGCTTGAGGTGCAAGACTGGCCGTGCCTTCGATGGTGTGGGATTGGATGGGGGCACACACATGTGAAGGACCTGGGACCCTTTCTGGTGCAAGAACGGCCACAGCGACGTCGAAGATGGTGTGGGTATGGGCACTTGAAGGCTTGGTAGGTGCGCTCAGGGTCTCGGTTTGGGCACTAACTGATCTGGCTTCAGGGATACGGGCAGGGGCAGGAGAATGTCCCGAGACACGGACAGCGATGCCATCCAAAGAACCCACAACATCTGGGGTGCAGGCAGGATCAGGGGCGTGGTTGAGATCGCAGGCACGAGTGGGATCAGGAGGGTGCGAGGGGCTGTATGTGTGCTCAGGGATGGCAGCGGTGTCAGGCATGAGGGATGGTGGGCCACAAGTAACAAAGTAACTTCGGAACTTAACCGCAGATGCACTGGAATGGTGTATTCGCACATAAGCCCAATGAACATATTCATGCAGAAAGTATATGCCTTTTGCATGTTTTGTCATCACTCTCAGCTTTTGTGTTGAGACGACGCTTCTCCCGTCTCTGTGTGCGCTCTGAGTTCCCAGTGTAATACCCTCGGATGCGGGACTCTGCTCTCTTCCAATTGTCCCCAGAATGTGTGATCTTGTCAAATAAAGTCATTTGCTGTACAGCATCGGCCTCGCGCTCCATCTCACGCTCAAGGCTTTGCATGAGCTCTGGACCTGCCAGTTCTTCCATCCCATCAGTTCTGCTGTCAGTCTCTTCTTCATTCAATCTGGAACCTTGCAAATCGTTTTCGCTCTCAGAAGAACTCAAGAGGGTGATTTGTCACTGTCACTGTCGTCCAGCGTGTGCATGGGCAGCAGCATTAAGTTGGGCCTTTGAGGGTGGCATTTGCTGGGGGAACTTTCATAGAGAACACCTTTATCATTAAAATTTACTTGCTGTGTTTAGGCGAAACCAGCATGGTGCACACTGTACTGGGAACAAACTTGAAACCAAAACAATATGATAGTGCTGACAAACTTGCACCGTGTGTAGCGGCACCATCCTCAGCAGTGGCACTGGGATGACCAGATGTGTCGATGATGATGCCATCAGATGCGCCCATTAGTGGTTTGCGGGCCCGTCCTGGCTTGAAAGCCTGCCATTAGGCTCGTCTTAGGGGGGCTTGAGGCCCAGAGTTTACAGGGACAGGGACTCTACTTGTGGGCCTCAACGTCTTTGGCCAGTCTCGGCCTAAAAGCCACGGCTGGCCACGTCTTTGTAGTACCACTATCGATTATGACTACTATGTCTCTATGAACACCTAACAATTCTATATTACACATGAAACCTGATGTTGTTGTCACCATCGTCTCCCTGTGGTCGTGGCCCCTCCTTGTCTCCTTCCCATCGCTGTGGTTGTCGTGGCCACCTCGTGGTCACCCCGTCGCTGTTGTATTCACCTTGTTATTGTCCCTATTCTCGTTGCCTCCTCGAGACCTAGATGAATAGGAGGGGTCATGAAGTCAGTACAAAATACAAGAACAGGAAGGGAGGTACATTGCGGGGTGCGCTCGTGCGTGCAACGCTTCGGTGTTGGGAGTCGGCCAGACTGATTTACTCACTGTGTTCTGATAGTACATACCTTATCTGATGACATTTGAGTTCCCCTGTGCTGGGTGGTGCGCCAGGTGCTGGTGCTGGTGGGGGTGGTGCTGGTGCGCGGGTGCTCTCTCGTCGGGCAACACGTGGTGGTCGAGTCGTACCATGCTGTGCCTGGCAAGCAGTTGGGGAGGCAGCGGAGATGGAAGAGGACGCAGAGAATGGGGTGCCGCCGCGCATGCATCAAGTTGTGAATGATGACAGTGGCCGCGTGCAGAAGCAGACACAATAGCCCTGCGATGAGATGTGAGCCCAAGCTCACTGGTATTGTCAATGGCCAGTTTTCTTGCCAGTTGGGACTATCGTCTGCACAGGTTGAGTGGACATCGCAAAGGTGGTTCGTGAGGGATGAAAAAAAAAGTACTGCAACACAACGTCAGTGTGACAAGTCGAAGTAAAAATCCAGAGGCGTAGAATGGGCAGATGAAGTTGAGAAGGGTGGATACACCCAAGAAGGGAAGATGGATGCAGTTCCGAAGAGTCCAGAGTGGACCCAATTTTGAAGGTATTGACAGGCGCAGATACAGAGTGGCAAGCATCTATCATAGGTTGCGAATCCAGGGAATCCTGAGCCCAGGACGCGCGTCCCAAACAATCAAAGCCTGGGATGTGGGACCATGGGAGCCGAATGCCAAAAGTGAAGACTGGGCCATGAGCCCTTCCAGGACCCACTTCTTGTCCCAGTCCCGTCCCAGCTTCAGATGGCTGTCTTAGGCTGGCCTTGGGCTTTGAAGCCGAGCCCGCAAACCACTAGCGCCCATGAATGCCCAGAACTCTAATACAGTACACCAAAAGAGTACAATCACCATGACTTCACTATGACTTAGATATATTTCTCGTAGCAAATTGGCCGGTCACGTGTACAATTACATAAGCTATTCAAAGTTGGTGGTGACTAGGTGACGCGCGCCATAGTAACATTTTGTTTTCCTGATGGGATCGGAGTGAAGGCAACGTAAGCGTGAGTCACTCTCGACCGAGTTGGTCGCAACTCGGTCGCATCTGCTCACAGTCGTGTGCACAGCCAGAGGCCACCTCACGGAGACTCGGATGGAGGATGCCAGTGGGTCGCACAGTCTGACCGGGCCAGCGAGTTGTGATTATGTAATTTTACAACGGACAAGACGCTCGTCAGTACTTCGTCAGTCCCCTCACTGGGGCTTGCTTTTGCGGCGCAGTTACTTATGCACTTTCAGCACCACCTGTGTTGCGCATACTGCCATTGTACGCAATGCCAACGGTTGACCGGTATGTGTGTGTCCGTATGTCCCGCGTGCCCGAAATTTCAATCGTTTGGGCGATAATGTTGTCCATTCATCCATACCATACACTTCCCCGCTTCCGCCTTCGCATGGACACACGACTCGCCCGTTGACTCTTTGTCAATCCACTCAATCCCTGGAAGACTCGCACTCGCTGTCGCGCATGTGGCGTCACCGTCTCGTCACACAATCCAAGACGGACGGGATTGGGAAAATGGGAGGGTTACGAGGACCCGGAACCTCGGAGAAGATCGCCCGACAACTGCCGGCCGCGGCGCCAGACCGGTCAGATTCTGACATCTCATAGGTCCCCTACACCTCGTTTCTGAAACAGAGGATTTTAATCCAAAAATACTACGTGCGACATTCAGTACACGGGGGGCCAAAGAGATCAACATCAATAAAGAGTTCGTGCAAGTAAAGAATGTGAAGAAGATCGGAAAAATGAAAGTGTCAGGGTCTGTGTGAAAGTCCGCTAAAGCTCTCTTAATCGCAGTTAAAATAGTTGCCCTCAATTACGTTCGGGCAACCTTGGGTATCTGTCCCCGAAAGGTGAGCCGCGGGGTGCGTGATGTAGCATATGACTGACCTTTATTTGTAGGACAATCGGCGGGATCATCGCAGCATTTGAGGCACGCCCGAGGCCCAGCTGGCTCAAGGATCTCGACGTAATGGTTGTAACTGAATTCTTCTTAGTTAGCGAAGAATTTTGGGGGCCGACGCGAGCTCATGGGTACTTACTTCAAGCAGATGGACCCCTGCGGGTTCCCCATGCCGCCCACACCGCCGCTCGAGTCATACTGCCCCCCCGCGTCGTTCGGGTTCAAGCGGGAAAGATGGCTGGAGTTGATGCAACCCGTGACTACCGTTTCGATCTTAGCACGCACGCGAAATGGAACGTGGTTGAACCGAAAAATGTACCTTGTGCAAAGCGCCCTCCGTTCATGCCCGTTCCATTCTTGAACTCGATGTCCCTCCAAAAGTCAGCGGGAAGCTGCCCTTGGCTACTGTCGAGGCGACCTGCTGGTGTACAATAGGTCTTCATGCCACCGGGATGCTCACTATCACCGACGTTGGTATGAGGAGTACGCGGCACAATTATGCTGACAGTCGAGACAGTTTTGAGAGGACAGTAGGAAGGCGAGCAAAAAGACGACGAACCAGTGAGTCTTGGCATCTGTGATATAGACAATATTATCGGGTGGAACATCACGGTTCACGATACTAGAAGGGGAGGCTAAGGCCCCGAGCGCCCAGGCGAAAAAAAGAATGTGGAAAATGGGCTTCATAGGGAAGCGTTGAAACTAATGCCAGTGTGCACCCAAAAAAAGGCTAGACCCGACTGGCTTATATAAGGGGTGTATTTTAATCGCGTACACCCGAAGTCATCGCGTCATTTGAGCAAATCTCTACACACCGGAAATGAACGGCCATGGGCTCAGAACAGGAGTCTTCATGTTCTCTATTATCCCTGCTTACTATCTGGAAGCAGTCTCCTTGTCCAGGCTCCAAGACACTGAGTTGCTCGCCAGACTACATGCCATTGACTGGACTCTGTTACATCGAGCCTCGTACGAGGGGTTACCCGAGGTCGATTGCTACTCAGTTCCGGAGGGAATGGAATGGAAGGACCCCATTTAAAGACGCCTTGTCAAAAGGACGCGATGAAATGACGAAACTACTGTTAGAAGGTGCCGTAGCTCAGCGCTCAGTCTTAGCGTATATGTCTTCACGTTGCGGTACTGACACGGAGAAATCTATTAGTACCAGAAGCCCTTGTAGAACTGCTAGATGAAGCCAGAAGTGGCGTTGCCGAGGAGTCGATAAGTCGATGAACCTTACGGAATACGCCCTCCCTGTCATCGATATCCCGTGAGCCAAATATACATGGCATCGGAGAAGCGAAACTTGCATATCGACCATGTTTCACACAACTTGGAAACTTGGCGACAAGCATTCGATGCGTCCTAACTGATACTCCGTGCATTGCTGAAATAGAGGTACTGTAGCGTTCTACCTCAGGTGATATGAACTATAAGGCAAAAGCACGACGGGAGAGCCCCGGATCGGCAGCAGGCGCACTCATTTGCGCCTTGTGAGCACCTTCACGACGGCGGCATTGATGACGCCAGACGCGCGCTCGCACCCCTTATGCAACAGCGCCGCCGTAACAGCGAGCCGGATGCTCGGGCACGCCTCGACCAGCTCTTTCCCCCGTAGCCGCCGCGCCTGAGTGGTCCACACGCCTTGAGCGAGCGCCTCATTCACGATGCCCTGCAGTAGGCGCTCCTCGCCCGCTATGTCGAACGAAGGCGCATCGCGCAGTGCGGGGGTCGCAGGGTTCGGCGGCTTCGCAGACGCCGATGTGGATGCAGAAAGAGTCGGCGCAGACCGCAGGTGGATATGGATGATCGGCGAGGCGGGATGTCAGGGGATCGTGATGGCCTCGACCGGGTCAAGAACCGCCCGGATCGCGCGCACGTTCTCCTGTAGCTTGCTCAGGATCAATGGCGCGTTTCGCAGGATGTTGATGCCCTCTGAGGCGGAGGCCGCGAGGAGCGCTGGGACCGCGGCGGAAAAGACGAAGGATGTGCTGTTGATGTGCTGGTGATCCACGATGATACGTGAGCCCGCGCAGAAACCCCCCGATGAGTTCAGCCCGGTGGCAACTGATCTGGTGATCATGTCTATTTGCGTGGCCTTTGTGGTTGAGCCGGGCCCACATACGACAAAGGGAAACAAAAGAGACGCATACAGGGACATTATAGAGTTCCGTAAGACCGCGTCCGGTTCGGCCTACGGTGCCAAACGAGATGCTCTCATCGAGAATAAGACGATACTTGTACTTGTCTTTCAGCTCGATCTATTCACCTAGTCAGAGTGTAACAGTACTGTCTCTGATCGCGTACGGCTTACCAGTTTTGGAAAATCAACCATCGCACTGTCCTTCTCAAAGATGCCCTCGGTGACAATGAATTGTCTTGAAAGAGGTCCGCGACGTTTCCGACGCTCTTTTTCGATGCTCAGGAGCACGTCTCCGGGGCTCTTCGGGTCGTTGTGATTGAGCCATCGAACCGTAGAACGAGAAATTTGCAAGCCCCCCTGGACAGCAAAATTGATTCCCCGGTTGGCAACGATGATGACTTGCCACGCATTGCAAAGGCGGAGACCACACAAGGTATTGCCGAGAATGCCTGGGAGTAGAGGATCGAGGCCTCTGTACCGAGGAAGTCCGCTATGTCTCGTTCAAGATTCGTGTGGACAACATCTGCGGACCCTAAGCCGTTCATTCATCCCAGTAAAGGCGCATGGACAGCACAAACGCACCAACAGTACCGTAGAACCTAGGAGTGCCACCGCTACCGACACCATATTTCCAGAGGGTCTCTATCGCACGCACTTTGATAGTTTCGTTGCCGGCCAGGCCCGTGAAGTTGTAGCTAGCAAGATTGAGAACGTGCTTGCCCGGATTGGCGAGTTTCGGCCAGGGCCCATTTGCACCAGAGACCACGGATACAGACGCGAGATCAGATTCTTCTGCGGTAAGCGGGGCACCTGGAGGTTCTGGTGTCCATTCACGAACTCGTCAACCTCATGCGGCGTTGAAACGTGGGGTCGATAGGGGCCAGCAGAGAGATACTCAGCCAGCGGACGAAACTTCTCAGAAAAACTGAATAAAGTGTTTTTCCCCGTTATATGCCGCATCATATGCCGTGGTGTTCGAGCCAGGAATTCACGAGGTCGAGCGTCTCTGGACGTGGTGCGACGAGGGTCGGCCACCTGCTCCTTAGTCAGGTATGCACGATATCTACATCGGAGCAGCAGCACTCGTGAGAACGTGCGTTAGCGGAGGAGTGATGATGGACGTACCTTGGATGCCGGGGTTCACTGACCTCGTGGAGCACGTCGATCACGGCGTTCTCGCGCTGAGGCCTAAGAGTAATGTAAAGGTCGATTGTGGTGCCAGAAGGCGGGCGGCCCAGGGTCTCCCAGTTCTTCGGGATGGTATTCCAGGAGTGCTTGGTGTGCATGTCATCCCAAGGTCGTGAGAGGTGCTTCGCGAAACTGCCAAGGAGACCAGTGGTAAGGACGGAGAGCACAAAGATACAATGGTAGCGCATGATTACGAGAGGTCGGGTAGATGGTGTCTGCGACATAATGTGTGTGTGAGGTTAAGAAGGCGGTCTGAAGTCCATGGAAGCAATGTGAGAGCTTTTATGATGCATTTTTGCGCGAGAGCCTTGGCGAGAACAGAACCCTAGATCTGCAAGCCGAGGTAAAAGCAATTATGACCGAGGTCCGAGGCTAGGTTGATGAATTGGACACGACCATTGACATTTTGACAGGTCGATTCTACCTTGCAGACCTCGGGAATGACTCAATGATCTTAGGTTACCCATGGATGGCGTCGCACATAGAACTCCTAAACTGGGAAACTTGAAGCACGCAAAATGTTAATTTGCTGATGCCTCGTCCGTTCAACAAACGACACATCGCATCCTCCCCACGCGCCGATGGGAGTGTGCCGCTTTCTCAAGGCAGACCACTGTCAGTGTATGTACTGCATACTGTAACTTATCAGCCTTACGCCTCTGCTTGTTAATCATTGACTCCGACTGGCCAACGCAAGGGCCAAGCATCGACCAGTGACCGGTGACCCTTCACACGACAATGATGTGTCCTTAGCTGCTGTATGCGTGCATTACTGTAATAGAGATAGCACAGTGTTAAAGGGTGCACGTGAATCGTCGTTCAGGCGGCTTTGTGCTGTGGGACGTCAGCGTAATGTACAGATTCACGACACAATGGTCAGTACCCTCCCAGCGCATCTGTGAAGCGCATGTGCAGAACTCGTCAGCGTGTGAATCTTGCATTTGAGATGGAGGTGACGTACCGGTTGAATCCCGGTGATCCGTCATAGGCTCATAGCGATGATCGGTGACCCTCTCCGTCTGCGTCCACCGTCGATATACACTGCGTGCAAAAGCAGGGTTTTCAGACCAATAAAACCCATAGAAAACCCTATGGAGTGTTAACATAGCCACTTATCAAGGGTTTTTTTAGGGTTTTCTAAGGGTTTTATTGGTCGGAAAACTCTGCTTTGCACGCAGTGATACAGTCGAAATTGTCATAACGCATAACGTGATTCAGCCCCAAAAGGCTATGCGTTATCAGAAATATGCAAGACCACGGTTTCCCACGGTCCGGGGATTTCCACATACAGCAAGCAATCGATAAGTGTCAACGACAACGACGATGCACCAGCTTCAAGCCACCCATCCAGCCTCTGCTGGGTGCTCATTCGCAAATCCATTGTCCTCAGCTGGGCCTCAAATTTCCTCAAACCTTGGAAAGTTCATATGATGCCACTTCAATGAT
>JANSJP010000304.1:0-15377 GCA_024734325.1 Lactarius hatsudake | reverse complement strand
GTTCTTGCAGAACTTATCCAATCCTCTTGCTCATTGACCGACAGGGGTACGATTTGACTTTCCAGTGCTTGACTGCATCTGGCTCTAGGTCAATTGTGTGATCCCACGGTTGGTGCTCAGGGGCCTCTGGGATTCCTCCTCAGAGAATACTTTTGTGAAGTCTCTGTAGTGCTCTGGCACCATTTCTTCAAAGGTTTTCTTAGGTTTAGCGGCTGTGGCTTTCTCAGCGATTTGCTGGGAGTAGGTGAAGCCTGCTAACAGAGCACTTCGTCTTGGGCCGTGTCGAGCACTTTCTCTGCAAGGAGACGGCGGCGTTCCATTCGGTTCACCATAATGCGCGTCACCTCTACCTCTAACTCTGGTTGCGCTATTTCAGCGGTTGAGTTGAGGCGCATTGTGCCTTCCTGCCAATCTATGTTGGGGGTTCCTCAGTCTTAGCCATGGTAGTCCCAATATGACGTCCTCTGGGCCCAGTGAAGTGACTAAGTCATGACTATCTTCAGTGGGGCCGACTTTCAGAGTGAGTCGAACTTTATGGGTGATACTGCCTGCTTCGTTGACGTTCCATCAATGTTGTATAGAGTGATAGGGTGCTCTAGAGGAACCTGCAACATCTTTGGCGGTCAGCGTACTTTTTGTCTAGGAACAACGAAGTTGCCCCCAGAGTCTACCATTGCTGCTACTTTTACAGTACGATGACATCCTTTTAGATACACAGAAATATGAAAATGTGACTTTTTGTCCTTGTTTCGGGAATTATAGTAGAAGACAGTGCTGCATCAGAAATCATCACGTGCGGCGCTGCTTCAGAAAGAGGTGGAGCAACAGAAACACTACTAGTATTGTTCATCTCCGAGGCAGATGTAAATGTGGAGGGACCGGGAAGACAAGAAACGGAACCAACACTACTATCTAACTTACAGGCAGAATTGTGTGAGTACGAATTACAGGAAAATGAGTCCGAAACACAAGAGCATATGGTACAGGTACATAAGTCCGTCTCATCTACTGTTAAGGGGCCGGTCGCAGCTACATGCGACCCCTTTATCAAAAGCCGCCTTGAGAGCTTCCAACTGCTCCTGCTGGTGGTTACCATCTCCATCGACTTGGCTACATCTGCCTGTGACGTCTTAGCCGGAGTGGTGCTTGGTGAAGTGGCAGCTACCGCAGTACTTGATGAGGATGGTGGGCTCGGGGATTCCGTGGTAGTGGCCGCTACTTTGGCCTTCCCTGGTTTCCCCCATCTTCTTGAGCTGGCAGACGGTGGACCGGTGTCCAACCTTTTGACAGTGGTTACACACGTCTCGCTCATGGTTTCCATCCTTTTTTGACATGGTCGGGTGATCCACACCCGTAACACTTCCCCTTCATCCAGCTCTGGTATTCAGCCTTGGTTTAAATATGTCCCCTTTCTTTTTGGTTGCCCTGCTGACGCGTAGCGCTACTTGCATGGCGTTAGGTCAGGGGACGAGGTTTGATTTGATGAAGTTGGTTCCCAGACTTCTCCGCTCTTCGCTGGCGCATACGCTGATCAATGGTCTGCGCCCGACTGCTTGAGCTCTTCATAGGTTTATAAGGCTTCTCTGACCAGGCTAGGACGTCCTTGATGTCCTCGTTGAGTCCATCGTAGAATCAGGTGCGAAGGTCCTCCTTTGGACCACCCTGTCTGTCCTGGAGTACTGCTTGAGTACCGACATGTATTCCGAGACTGGCTTCTTCCCTTGTTTTGTCTTTTTGAGTTCCTCGCGTGCTATCTCTTGCACATTGAGGGGGCTAAACCTGCGGTTAAACTCCTTGCCAAATCCTGCAAAGGTCCCCGCCGAAGGGAGTTCCACCTGAATTGGCCTCTTCCAGTATGGAGGGCCCAGGTTTTTGCGTCTCCTTCCATCAAATTAAGAACAGCCGCTATCCAGCGGTGTTCGTCTGTGTACCAACTACTTGTGGTGGCATCCCACGTATTCATGGCGTCTCCTGCTGCTCCTGCCCAGTTACGGAAGGCAGCGAGGAAGTGACGGGCATCTGTAGAGTTGCCTTTCCCATCCCAGGCTTTGGGACGGGCCACTACTTCCTTCTGCTTTCCGGACGAGGGGCGACTCGAGCTAATGGTTACTTGCGTGGTCAGGTCTGCGACCTGTTGTGCAAGCTGGCCCATAGCGAGGCCCAGTTGGTTGATGAGTGCCAGGCAGTCATCGAGAGTCGGTGGTGGAGCAGGGGCAGCGGGGGTAGTCGAGCTTCCGGGCTGACTCATGGTTTCTAACTGTCTTTGTCTTTTCTTCTCTGTCCGCCTTATCTTGTGCCTTTCGAAAGTCTTCTAACAAAGATAACTGTTCGTTCTGGCGAGATCTCGTCCCAATCTTCTATGCGAGAGATGAACTGTTTCTCTCGTTTAGTGGGAGGAGGGAGGGCATATTTCGAGCGAGCTCCTTGAGGATACTGGGCTTGTGCTAGACGAGCTGTCTGTTTCCCCTTTGCGAGGAGCCACATTCGGAGTGAGGGGGCGGAGGGAGATTTGGGATTAGAGCTGCGGCTGCTGCTACAAGCTCTGGGACAGTGAAGTTGGTACCGTCTACTAGGTGCTCGAGGCTGTACAATTCAAGTAGGCCGTGACAAACCCTGGTTCGTGATAGATTGCCTGAACGTACTGTTCGGCAAGGTTGCGTGGGGGGTCTTCTAACTGGAACGTCTGGATTCGACGTTGACACCGTCTTCGTCTACGAAGCTTTCGCCCTGACTGGGCGAGTGTCTCGTTGGAGGAGGAGTAGGCGGAGTGGAACGACTCAGCGATAATGTGCGGGAGCGGGATGTAAAAATAGGTGAAGGAATCTGGTCTTGTTCAGACTGGGAGTCCTGGTGTACGTGAAGCGATGCCGAGCAGAGGCTTGGTCTGGGGTGGTGTGATGGAAGCTTGTCTTCCTCCTAAAGAGACGGCGTAGGCGGGTGCAGACATTCTCGAATAAACGAGGCAGTGTTGTAACGTGTATGGGGATAGGTGGGTTAAAAGACGACGTGATATGACGAGCGCGAAACGCTAACTCGAAGATGATAGGAGAGTCCGATCAAGCAAGACCAATACACAGTGATTGTTTCACACTGCACGAGGCTGCGGCGATAACGGAACACTCGGGAATGGGGTAGGGAGATGTGTAGAGCTACAAGGCTGTCTGCTGCAGTCTTCTCGACCTGTTGGCTGCCTCTCACGCCGAAGCGCTCTCAAACTTTCTGGTTGGTACGCGTACAGCTGTCGCAGGCTAGGCCTGGCTGGCTTCTCGTCCAACTGCAGCTTATCTGGCGTGGTGACCAGTTCTGCAGAGGGTACCCAAACATTCCACTGAACTCAGATGGAACGCCTATAGGCAAGCACAATCTATGCCGACTTTACGGACACTAGAGTTGTACCACAATAGCGCAGATTCTGCTTACGGACTTCCCCAGGCAAAGAATGAGGTAGATAACACAAGGGACTGATGGTCGTCAACCACCTAAAGGGTAATAGAGACTGGTGAGCGTAACGGGGCTCAGGAGTGTGAAAAGGAACTTGTCCTAATGTAGCGGTGCAACTGTCACACTACGTCAAGCCAAGGTGAGGGTAGAGTTGAACTGAACCGGTGACACACCCAACTTAACGCGGAGACAAGTCACGTGCTAGATGTGCAGTCGACGTGGAGGACGTGAAATGTGCAAGACTTTATACAAGTCTTCAATCACTAGTATCACACGGTGGCACACTGAGTGGAGAACCAAGAGGACAAGTTCAGATTGATGGAGTATGAGAAGTACAAGGGAATATGTGTTTGCGCAGCAATGCACGCAGCTAACAGGAATGGTGTTACGATCTCCGACCACGCCGACTGCCGGGGACCTGGCGCAGGGCCCGGAGAGCTCGGAGGATGCCGGCAGTGGCACCCTGCGGCGTGCTAGGGATAGGTTCCGGAAGGCTCTGGAGTCTGACGTCACCGATCACGTGACTGAGGATTAGGCCAACCTGGACCGATGACGATAGATGGTGCAATCGACCGCGTGATCTTCTCTAGAAGATTCCGCGTCTGCGCACGGACCACAGAACCCGAGAGAGCGGACTTAGCTGGGTACGAACCTTATGTACCAGCTTGTATATATACCTGTACTGTTTCGTCCTCAAGTCCCCAGACTTGAGTTACTTAGCAATACCAGCTAGTATCTCGGGAACCTTGCTCTGCCTCGCTCTAAGCTCCTTTCCGCTTATCTTGTGCATCACCGTTCTCGCCTCGCCTCTTCGAGCGTGTGCCTTTGACCGATCTCAGTCTCCATTGTCATCGTCGTTGACAATGCCAAAGTCGTCTTCCGCTAAGCCTGCTGCGGGTGCCTTGAACCCTGGACGTCGCCCCGCTGGTGGCGTTACAAATGGTGTTCTCACCTTTGAGTAGGTTGAGAGACTGCAAGAGTGGAGAGGGCGCACAAGTGAGAAAGAGAGTGAATGTCTATTCGCCTCCCTCCCCATAGGAGGGTTTTTATACTCTATGGTCCTACCCTGACCATTTGCGTAAAAGTGATGAGTACAGGCGTCCACAATATCGCGTTTTTACACACGCCTGATGTAAACTACCACTTCGAGATAGGCATAGGGCTTCTCTCACTTGGAGGGCGTATTGCGCCCGTTGTAGTACGTATCCCAACTACCGTAATAGGCAAACATACTACTGTAATGTCGTAACTGCTATAGATAAGGTCCTTACGTACTTATCACGTTCCAACACTCCCCCTTGCTTAGTGCAGCTTCGAAAGCGCTTCTAAGCAATTGATAGCGTCCTCACGAGCCTAGGCATCGAGTGAGGGTTGTGTAAGAGTCGATTAGTAGTGTCGTGTCCAATCCGAGTCTCTAACACGTCTCATCAAGTTGTGAATGTCCATTATAAACGACATTTTCCAACTGGGCGTGTCATATGTCATCCCCATTAGGGACAGGACATGCGAGCTCCCCTCTGGTAGCTCATGAAAGGCTTGGAGCCAGTTGTCAGCTGGTTAAAGCGACATTACACCATAACTTGAAGAGAATAAGGTGACTCTGTCCCGTTTTAAGGAGACAGTTGCTCGTGATGCACTCCTCTGAAGAAGAAGCGGTGGACGCTGTTGAACATAGAGAAACATATGTTTAGCTTCAGAAGGTGCGGTGGCAGTGGAGGGACAAAAGTTCCTTCACGCTTTCCCCTCACGAGTCACCATCATCAGATATGGTGTGTGTGCGCGGTAGCGCACCAAACTCTAGCCCTAGCTGTTCCCTGAATTTAAGGAACTTAATGCGACCCAGATTCTTAGTAAACAGATCTGCGGGGTTCTCGGCTCCCTCAATAAAGAATAGTTCTATCTTCTTCTCACGGATCACATCACGAATGTAATGGTGACGTAGATCAATGTGTTTGATCCGTTTCTCCTGAACAGGATTAGAAGATAAGAATATGGAGCCTTGATTATCTCCGCATAATGGAATAGGTCCGAGGTTTATTCCAAGCTCACTAAACAGCGAGCGAATCCAGACCAATTGTCTGCTTGTGTCACACAGCGACATGTATTCTGCTTCAGTAGATGAGAGCGCAATTGACTTCTGCGCTCTCGAGTTCCAGCAGAACACTCCATTTGCCATTTTTACTAAGTAGCCCGTAGTGGACTTTCTGGTTGTTGGGTCAGAGGCCCAATCAGAATCTGCATATGCTATTATCCCACCATCGCTTTTGCCGTCAAAGACAAGCGCATAATTAGAGGTACCAAGTAAGTAGCGGCAAATATAAAGTGCGCGCTTCATATGGTCCTCAGATGGGTTGGCAGCAAACTGCGCCATTTTGGTAACAGCATAGGCAATATCCGGTCGCGTTCCAATCATTATGTATAGGAGAGATCCTATTACTTGTTGATATGACGCGCGGATCTCTGGGGTTGCAGTTCCCTTATTAGGGATTGGATGGTACCCTTCCGGTAGTGGGGTAGGTACTGATTTGGCGTTAATCAGATTAAAACGCTGCAGCACTTTCTGAAGGTAATCCTGCTGATCTATTAGGATTCTACCCTTAGAACGTAGTATGCGCATGCGTAGAAATTCTTTGGTATCACCCAAATCTCTGCATTCCCAAATCTCCATGAAGCGTTTCTTCAGGGATGCTATGTCCTTTTTATTTCTTCCAAGGAAGAGGACATCATCGACATAGACGATGACTACAATAGTTCTATCGTCATTTACAAACAGACCTGAGTCTGATTGAAGTCTTGTGCAGCTAAGAGTACTCATGGACTTATCCAGCGCTCTCCACCAAGCGAGTGCTGCTTGTTTAAGTCCGTATATTGCTTTCCTCAAGCGCATGACTTTGTTTTGTTGGCTAGGGTCTTTAAACCCTTCAGGTTGTTCCATGTAGAGTTCCTCATCAAGGTCTCCATATAGGAAGGCAGTTTTGACGTCAAGTCCAGAGATGTGCCAATCCTTCAGCGCTGTGAGCGCGAGCATCATCCGGACTGTCTCAAACCGTACCACTGGTGAGAATATTTCGTCATAGTCAATGCCTTCAACCTGAGAGAAGCCTTTGGCGACTAGCCTGGCTTTCTTACGGCCATCTGACTTTAAGTCAAATACCCATCTATTCTTGATCACCCTTCTGCCTTTTGGCGGGTTGACAAGATCATAGACTCTGCGTTTGCGAAGAGAGTCAAGCTCTTCTTCACAGGCATTACGCCACTCCCCCTGGGATTCACTTGGCATTTTAAGAATGTCCTTATAGGTCCATTCACGTATATTAGAGGTATCAGGTGACTCTAGATCCACTGGTGAAACTGCTTTGGCGAGCAGAAGATCTAGAAATTTGACTCCCCCTTCCTGAGCTAGGCGGATCAGAAGTTGCTGATCAACTTCGTCTGAATCATGCGGATTATCACTCTTCGCACTGGAAGAATCAGAATCGGCTGGGTCAGGATTGACACCTGAGACCGTCTGATCTTGACGCGAACACGGCTGGGAGCTACCCGGCTGCGGTGCAGTCAACTGTCGCCATGTGCGAGTCCGCGCAATGTCTCGAATAATCGTAGTAGGAGGCCTATCTCCATAGACATTTTCAGGATGAGTAACTGATTTCCTTATACGCCCCGATCTCCTAGGTTCACTAGGACCAGGTACTGGAACAGGGGGTAAAGGCGGAGGTAGCTGCGATCCAGATCCTCCAGTAGAACTACTAGGAGGAGGTCCAGCAGCCGGCTGGGGAGCGCTTCTCCCTTTGGTATTAGGAGGCTCAGGTGGTAGGTCGTCATCATCACCGGGAGTGGTATCGTCATTTGACAGCTCATCTGGAGCTGTGTCATCTAACTGAGTTACACCACGGGGCACACTCCTAGAATTATCTTTAGGACATCTAGGAAATAACGCCTCATCAAAGAGAGCCTTGTCCGAATAGAACAAGGTATTTGGTGTGCGCATGAAGACATCAGCCTTCATTCCAGCTCCTCTTCCGAGGTAAATCATTAGCTCGCTTTTGGGAGAAAGTTTATTCACCCGGCGAGCTTCTGGAATATGTACGTAGGCGCCACAACCAAATACTCTGAGATGTGATATGTCAGGGACGTCATTGTGTAATAGTTTGTAAGGAGTCTGCCATTTGAGGCGACTTATGGGGGTTCTATTGTAACAATGTGCAGCATGTTGTACTGCAAATTCCCACCAACTCTGTGGTAAACAAGCATCAAGGCGCATGGCCTGAGCTTTGTCCATTATGGTACGCATAAAGCGCTCAGCGCGCCCATTTTGCTGTGGCGTATGTGGCGCAGACTGTAGCACTGTTATGCCGGCATCCTTAAGCTGCTTTAGGAAAGCGTCCGATTTATATTCACCGCCGGCATCAGACATCCATTCTTTTATGGTAGCGTTAAATTGATTTTTTATTAACGCAAGCCACTGCTTTAGTGCCGTAATAGCAGAGGCCTTATCCCGTAAAAGAGTAATCCATGCAAAAGAAGTATAATCATCAAAGAAGACGATAAAATACTTGTATTTGTGGTATGACGGTATAGGGAAGCTTTTCAAATCAGAATGAATTCGATTGAAAGAGGCTTTAGCCCTTGTATCGGACGGAGGATGTGAGGCAGCAGGCATTTTGCCTTGTGCGCACCCAGGACATATTACATCAGAGGTGGGAATTGTTATCCCTTCTGGAAAGCCCTTAGTGTGTTCCTTAGCTCATCTTAGAACCTCTTTGGATGGGTGTCCGAGGCGACGATGCATAAGGTCATAGTCTACATTAATTAACGCAGACTGGTTCGCAATATGCGACTCAGTTAGAGTGGATATAGAGGCATCTAGCCAATATAGGGATTGTCCGTGAAGAAGGGGTTTACATTGGACAATCTTTTTATTTTTACGTAGCAAGTTAATATGCCGCGAATTCCCCAAAACGCGCAAACCTTGCTGTAGAAAAACTCCCATAGATAGAAGACGCGTGCTCATAGAAGGTATATAGAACCGGATATACCCGAGTAGTAACGGGTTTGTCTGCGATGTAATGTTCTAGCAAGACTGTTCCAGTTCCTTCAACATACAACATTTGAGCTGCTGTCTTTACAGGAATTCGTTCAGACTTAGCAATTTGCTTGTAATCGATGAAGTCACTAAGTTTATTAGTGAAGTGTGCTGATGCTCCTGAGTCAAGGAGCCACATATTTTGAGTGCGCTTAAACACTCTGCGCATTGACTGAAGTACTCATTGTGCTCACACTCAAGTAAATCGAGGAGAGCGCTGTTAATATTGTACATATCGAGTGACTTCGGTACTATTACATGCGAATCCCGTAGATATACGTAACCGTTACAACTGCCATCCCTTAGACTTTTTGGGGGCAGGGCTAATACTGTAACGTTATCAGCATGTGGTGCGCAAAGTGAAGAGAAGACGTACTCTTCTTCATCAGATCCCCAATCAAGGGAGATCTCGTCATCCGGTCCGGTTAGAAAAGACTCCGGAGTCAGCGAACGGCCAGTAGAGGCCAGTGTCGGGATAAGAGGGTCGAAACGGGGGTCCGTTGGACGACCATTATCATACAGGAACTGCTGGTTACTGCGCCAAATTGCTTCAATTTTGTCGTTAGAACGTGATCCACCAAGGGTGTCCTTTTCGCGAGTAGCCTGCTTGACTGTTGCTTCAACAATTGAAGCAGGATTGACGTAAGGAGGCGTGGGGGCACGGTTTTCTTTATCAGAATCCCCATCGCTTATCGTCAGTCCCGATAAGTCAAGTTGGAGAGCGTTAGAACGCTCACCGAATATTTCCGTGTCATCTAGCCCGGCGATATTCATGATCGGTTGTGCGCTGCCAGAAGGCTGCTGCGACATATCGATATCGACATCAGAGTCATACTCCTCGTCCATGAATTTTTCGATACGGGGACGCATCTGCGCGTCAATCTCGGCAAAGCGCTGCTTGAGCGTCTTTACGGTCTGGACTGTAGCGGGTACATCCAGCCGTTCAGCGAGCGTCAATGCCTTATTGACGGAAGGGAAGAAGCCGGGGGTCCTCTGAGGTGAGGAGGATTTGACTTCGATTCGCGTAGAGACACCAGATGACCCAATATGAGTCACCTTGTGGGAAGTAGGAGGGGCTAATGCGGCGACAGAAGCAATATGTGAGTGCTGTGGAGCACGGGCAGGTGCCTTGCCTTTCCCTTTGCCTTTGCCTCTTCCGGAACCACGTCCTCCGCGCTGCCTAAAAGGCTGCTGCTGATTGGACGGGCCAGGAGCGCTAGGCTGCTGCGACGTACCCTGCTTCGAAAAGCGAGGGTCGGTGCGCTTCCGTTTAACGGCAGAAAGCTTCTGCGCGTTATGAACGGCCTTATGCTGTCCTCGATTAGTCTCAGTCTCATACTGGCTCTCAACGCAAGCCGAGACTGTATCGAGCTTAAGATCTGCAATGGGAAGGTTGTTGCACATGACAGGGATAAGGTGCTCCCATTTCTGGGGCAAAGCGGACATGGCGATAAGAGCCCGCAGCCGAGGCTTGATGGCAAGTGTGGTGGCGGCAGCACCAGTTCCGATAGTAACGGAACCAAGACGAGAGAAGGCGGCTGCCATCTTCTCGAATTGAGGGGCAGGGTGCTGATTAGAATTGAAGCGAATAGAAATCGCTTCTTTGAAGTCTTTATAGATGCGGGGCATAGATACCGCACCGTACCGGTCTTTTACGGAGTCCCAGAGCGCCTGGGAAGTGTTCCCAGTGACAGCCTGCTGTATAGTGGGCGAAAGGCGGAGGGTGAGATTACCCCTGGCCATCTCATCGCTTCGATCCCAAGCTGGCTGTTCAGCAGCAGCAGCGGGACAGGCGATGGTACCAGCGACAAAGCCCCAGAGCCCTTGGGACATAAAGAACGCGGTCATCTGCTGAGACCAAGTGGCCCAATTAGAGCCATCGAAGACGGGGACAAGCTGAGTGAGTTGAGAGGACATAGTTTTGATAGATCTGTTGGCTTTGAGTACGTCAGCATTGCGTTATTATAATAACAATACTGAGTGAATCAAAAAGAATTGCCAACGCCAGAGCACGGCTAATAGCAATACAATGCGTGACAATAGCCCAATATTAGGCTGTTTCCAACAGAATGGGCAGCGCCCATTTTGACATTTGGATCACAAATGCCATGCGTCGGACTATCCTGCTCGACGTCACCCCAAGGTTGAGCTATTCGACACTCCAAGATTAATTGGAGCCATAATAGAGCCTTGTTTAGTTAGGCGATTGGCCAAGTCTGTGTACTCCTCAAGAGCACAATACTGAGCTCGCTATTAACCAGGGAGCCTCCTTGAGTCTAGTGCCTACAACCGCACGAGTACCTCTTTGCAAAGGTAACAACGTGGTGGGCGATGACCACAAGGCGCAACTCTATCAAAGAGTGCGACGGCAAACCCTGTAGCAGGGCCCATAACCTGTTGCGCAGCAATGCACGCAGCTAACAGGAATGGTGTTCTCACATTTGAGTAGGTTGAGAGACTGCAAGAGTGGAGAGGGCGCACAAGTGAGAAAGAGAGTGAATGTCTATTCGCCTCCCTCCCCATAGGAGGGTTTTTATACTCTATGGTCCTACCCTGACCATTTGCGTAAAAGTGATGAGTACAGGCGTCCACAATATCGCGTTTTTACACACGCCTGATGTAAACTACCACTTCGAGATAGGCATAGGGCTTCTCTCACTTGGAGGGCGTATTGCGCCCGTTGTAGTACGTATCCCAACTACCGTAATAGGCAAACATACTACTGTAATGTCGTAACTGCTATAGATAAGGTCCTTACGTACTTATCACGTTCCAACAATATGCACCTGAGTGGAGAACCAAGAGGACAAGTTGGTTCCACTCAGGACGCTACATGAGGGTTTATATACACTACTGTAGCTGAGCTTGAACTGAGTCTAAACACTATTACTAAGTGTACAGTAAGACTCCTTGACTCAGGAGCTGACACGTCGTGTCTATTAATAGCACCTCTTATTGTGCTGACTGATGCACATGTCATCGCGCTTACGAGCGGCTCCACTTGCTGAGTAAAAACCTAATACAGCGAGTAAGCGTATACTACTAATCATGACGTATGTATATTCTAGATCCTTCTAGAGTCTTCCATCTCCTTCCATCCAATCAGAACTGGTTAAACATATAAGGGATTCTTGTCCCACGATCACGTGCACATGGGTGGCAGCCCGTGTGACTAACTTGTATCAGCACTTTGGCCCTTTATACCTTCACCAAATAAATGCATAAAAATATGCAGGAATAAGGGGAAAATAATACGCGTCCGTGACACATGCCACAGTGTGATACCTTGCAGTTAGAGTTCTGTATAAGACCTCCACATTCTGCACCCTCCACTGTGACTGTACATTTTGCACATGACTTGTCTCCACATCAGGTTGAGTGTGCTCACCTGTACGGTTCACTTTAGTTTACACTTGACTTGGCATAGCATGACGTCATCCCACTACAATTACCGCACTCTTTTAACGTGCTGTGAAAGGGAGAGTCACTAACAGTCACCACCAACACACCAAGGCTGAAGCATGGTATGTTTTGACCTTCCATGCCTGAGAACAGATGCCTAAAACAAAATTGGGTCAGTGCTGAGTTTGTACGTTGGATCGCAGAAAGCAAATGGCCATTCAAGATTGTAAACGACTGTGGATTCCACTCCCTTATGAAGACAGGGAGACCTGAGTACCATATTCCATTGGAGCAGACCCTGTCATGAGATGTCAAAAACATCTTGGTGCATGTTCATGGATGGATTGTGAAGATGTTGCAAGTGAGTTAAGAACATGAAAGTATGGGAATTGTGTACTCACTCACGATAGGAATATGATGGCTGACTAAATTTTGCAACAGATGCTTGGACCTCACCGAATCACAAGGCATATGTCACCGTCACTGTTCACTTTGAGCAGAACAGGAAGCCCATAGGAATGCTCCTTGACATTGTTGAGGTGCCAGTATCACATACTGGCACCAATCTTGCACTTGTGTTCACCAAGGTTCTAAAAGACTTTGGCATCAGTGACAAGGTGGGGACACTAATCTGATAACAAAATGGAATACTTACCTTTTGGACTAGATTCTGAGTGTGACCGTTGACAATGCATCTAGCAACAACGCAATGATCAACTGTTGAGCGCAGAACTAACGAGCGAGGAGTAAATAGCAAAGGGCTAATAGACAAGTTAACTTCAGAGGGGAAGTAAACTCTTTATATATACACACCTAATAGACAAGTTACTATGGAATGTCTATGAGTAAAAGGTAGTGCAGAGAGAAAGGTAAAAAGGGACTTACACTTCAGAGGGGAAGTAAACTCTGAAGTGTGAAGGCGTAGACAGCAGTCCTTATATACAGGACACTTAGGTAAGAATGGTCTGTGCGCACAGGTGGTCCAAACACAATACATATGGTCTGTGCGCCAGAGGGAGAAATGCCATTGGAGGGCAGAGAACAATAGCTGCCTAAAGCAGACAATACCGGTATCTTAACAATAGAGAACAATAAGAGTCATATATGGCTCTGTTAATAAAGATAAACAAAAGCGGTCCGTACAAGTCCGGCCATAGTCCAAATCAGTCCATAAGGGACAGATACCGTATTTAGTATGTGGGCTGACACAATCAGATCCCACGAGACATGTGACTTGAATCAGTCGCGTCTCAACATCAACCACCTCAATATACTCTTGGACAAGTTCCCTGGCCCTTTGAATCAAACAAGATGTTTTCTTCACATCCTCAGTATTACAGCCAAATCGATAATCAGGCAATTCAATGTACCAACAGCCAAGAGTGGTGTGGTGATGGTTGGGGCAGCTCGGGCACTTGCCAGCCTAGCAGAGGGGCTTGATGTCGAAGATAGGAATCAAGAGTGTGGAGATGACAAATTGGATGATTCACCAGTGGATGATTGGATTGACTTTGGTGATGGTTTGACAGACAAACAGAAGGACAAGATCAATGAGAGCATCCAGCCAGTGCGGCTGATGTTGACTAAGGTAGTCACGTTACTTTGCCCAGCTACTGACTCGACTGACTCACCTTTTTTTTAGAACAAAGCTGCGCAAGCTTGCATACTCTGTGAAGAATTCAACCATGATCCTCCTTCTGCAGTGGTTCAAAACACTCACTTCCTGTCATCTGCCCCATCGTATGATGCCCAGAGATGTGTCAACTTGATGGAACTCAACATTCGATATCCTCCACTTTGTGCTCGACTTCCACACAGCAATTGATTTGATGACTGCAAAGTGTGAACTTGATCTCCGAAAATATGAGCTGTCCTCTGTAGAATGGGGTATTGCAAAGGAGCTTTGGATGTTCTCAAGGTACTAATCCCTTCCTTCCTACTTTTTGTTATTAATTTGACTTCTTAAAGATATTCAAGGATGTGACACTCTTTTTCTCTCACAGAACCCCCAATCTCGCCACAGTAATTCCAGCCATGGACCATATTGATAAGGTCCTTGCTACCACATCTGACAATCCTCTCCAGTTTTCTCTCCCCATCTGCACAGCTCTAGTTATCAGCAAGAACAACATCAATCGGTATTACAACAAGACAGACTACTCTGAAACCTACCGCATCACCATAAGTAATTTCTTATTTTTGTACTTCCATTTCTAATGTATAATATTGGACAGTTCTTCATCCACGACACAAGCTCGTGTACTTCAAAGCACAAGCTTGGGAAGAAGCCTGGGTTGAGACTGCCTACAACATTGTGCGTGAGGAATACAATTGTTCATATGCTTCAGCACATCTTGGCAGTGACAATGATGATGTCACTGTACATTCTATGGACATTGTAGGTGGTTTCTTTACTTCCTTCTGTTCTTATGACTTACACCCTCAATAGTCACTTTCATCCTCAGGTAATATCTTTGACAATTTACCTGACCTTGCCCCAGCTTCTTTGGACCTCTGTGATGAACTCGATCGCTACATTGCTGCTGACACAGAGGATGTCAGGGATGCACTTTTGTGGTGGCACGAAAGATACTCCACATTCCCTTGTTTACTATCATGCATGGCTTGTGATTATCTTTCAATCCCAGGTAAGACATCCCATTCATGAAGTCATCGCTTGATACTTACCTTTTTTTTAAGCAACTTCAATTGACGTTGAATGTGTCTTCAGTCAAGGTCGACTTCTACTGTCTCACATGTGCAGCCACCTCTCTGTTCAGTCGATGCGTGCTCTCTTGTGCCTTGGCACATGGAGTGAGTTGGGCCTTGTCAAGGATGGCAATGTCAAAGCTTGCGTTAACCTCAATGAGGTTATTGGGGAAGAGGAGGAGCTTGCTGAGGACTGGGACACTATCCCTTCTTTTTAGCCTAAGTCACGTTGTCGCATTGAATTTTCTTGTTGTTGAATCTTTCAATTATCTCTGTCTTCACTTATTATCACTGTTGCGTGCAAATACAATCAGTTTAAGTTTCCTCCATACCCATCAAAGCTGCTAACACTCGTGAACATGCACGAGTCCTTCGGACTCCTTCTAAACCCCTGCGCCATTCAACCTATGTTGACCCAACCCGTGCCCCACCCATTCAACCTGTGTCGATGCGTACCCACACTCACAAGAACCTGTACCCACGGCCACTAAACCCCTGCGGGTACAGGTATAACCCAAACCCATGCCCCACCTGTTCAACCTGCGTCAACCTGTACCTGCACCCACAAGAACCCATACCCACAGCCATGGGTGAGGGTTTTGGTGGGTACAGGTACAGGTACCCTCGGAATGACCCGGGGTGACCTGTGGTATTCCCTAGTGATTCTTCCCATTCTTTTTTCATACACCTTTGAGAGCGCTTTTGCAGTTTTGTTTTGCTGCCAATTTGCTGTATCAGAGGG
>JANSJP010000303.1:0-19792 GCA_024734325.1 Lactarius hatsudake | reverse complement strand
CTTGTTTTTTTTTTTTGTTTTTTTGTTTTCCTTCTAACTGTTCTTCTAATGGTCCTCTTCCAGGTATCGCCTTTGCACACGGGCCACCCCCTCTACTCCAGGGACAACACCATCGCGGGCATGCGATCCACCACACCACCACACCCTGTCCCTTGGCCCCCACACCCCCCGCCGCGATGTTGGGCTTCGGCCCACTATATTAAGATACGTTTTTTTTTTGTTTTTTTTTTGTTCTGTATCGTTCAATCACTTGTGTTACAGACCTAACTCCATGTCGCCGCCTCTGCCTCCGCCTCCACCTTACAGCACACAAGCCCGTGGCGGCCGCCTCCAACGATCGCCATGCACAAGTCCGCCACCACCACCACCCCTTACAGCGTGCAAGAGCTGCCGCAACGCCACCCCCACATGGCGCGCAACTCCCACACGGCGCGCAACCCCCACCGCTACGACACCAACGACGACGGTGACGCGGCGGCGGGAACAGCACGGAGGCAGGAACGACGGTGATGGTGACGTGGCGGCGGCGGGAATGGCAGCGGCGGCGTGTCGGGAGCGGTGGCAGCGCGGCGGGAATGACGGCGGCAGCGGCGGGACTCCTGTACTTCCTTTGTGTATTAGTGTGTTGTAGTCTACTAGTATGCAATGAATAGGTTTTTCTGTACATTTCTCACTGATTTGTGTGATGCTTATTGAACTTAAGTCTTGGCTTACTCACGGAAATCTGGTTTGTGCTTTGGCCCCCTAAGTCCAGAATAAGCCATAAAGCCTTGGCTAAGTCATTTTAATGAATCGACTGAGCTTAGACTAAGCACAACTGTGCTTAGTGACCCCCAGGCTTAGCAGGGCTTAGAATCATTTCAAGCACAAATAAGCACACTTAAGTGCTATTAAGAAAAACGGAGATTTTCCTGATGTGGGTGATTCTGTCCATCGGGTGGGTGGGTGGAGTCGATGGAGTGTCCATATGCTTGTGGGCTGAGGCGGGTAGGGTAATTTTGTTCTGCAGCCCATTCGCAGGACCAGGCCCTGAAGGCGGCTGATCGGAGTGATTTTTTGACAAACGCGGCGGACTGCATGCATTTGATGGAGGCAGGGGGGGTAAGGGAGCATGCGTCGTGGGTGGCTATCCGGGATTGGGAGTCAGCGGGTCTCTTCCTGTGCTCTTTGGACCACACGAGGTGTATGCTCGTGTCCCTGTGAGTGGAGTAGAAGGCCGTCAGCACTCGGTGGAATCGTAGGATATCCGACTGATTAGACAGCGATCGGGTGTTACAGATGCTCGTGATGGCCAAGTCATCCAAAGAGAGTATGTAGATATGTAATGGTGGGGCATGTGAGTACTCAGCTGTGATGAGCTCAGTGGCTTTGGAAATGCCGTAGAGGTGGACGTCGTGCGGTTCCACCCCTGTCCCAAGCTTCCACGTCCGTGCATGTGGCTCCAACACTCCCTGCCATATGGATATAGCAGCCGCTCCAACCACCTGGTTGTCCGGCCTGTTCCTATTGGTAATCAGGCCGGACATGCAGATGATCAGCATGCTTTCCTCATGTCTCGAGGCATAGAGCCCATTGACAAAGGAGTTCCACTCGTTGGGGTCCGCAAGCCCTTCAACAGATACATGTGCCTCCCAGTTGTGGACCTCCCAGGGGGCGATGGCCGTGACGTCGACGCACTCGGTGAGCATGGGGTCTACTCACGCACCAAGAGCCTCCAAGGCAGTGGGGCGCTGTCGCAGACGTCCTCCAGACCGGACCTGCAGTGCTCTGTTACACACCACCCCTCCATTGCTGGAGTGTGGGCTGCTCTGGACCGGAGGCTCCCAATCACCACCAAGGTGAGCAATCAGTTGCAAGGTCCGGGGAACACGGAACAGTCTGACGGCAGAAGTGGAGGTGAGTTTCTCAAAGTGATGGCGTGTGGGCAGAATTCTGAGGAGCTCATGGAGGGGGCCTCGAGGGGCGGTCCAAAAGGAACTGGAGATTACCCTGACCCCCTCGTTCATAGTTACCTGGATCTTTTTGAGAAGACCGATCTTCTTCCTTGTGGCCATCCAGAGCTGACATCTGTAAGACAGAGCTGGCATACATACTGCGTTGAACAGCAGACACCAATTTGCCGTGGAAATGCCCCTCTGGGAGTTTCTGAGTAGCTGTAAAGCCTTCAGGGAGGCATGTGCCTGATTGCACATTGTGGTCACGTGCGGCTCCCAGTCTAGGCAGTGGTTAATAAAGAAACCGAGGTATCGTACTGTGGTGGATGAGGGAATGGAGTAGTATGTAAAGAGTGTGGGATCGGGTAAAAATAGTTGGGATGGGGGACGGGGGGAGGTTTTACGTGTACCGGGGGGAGTGAAGAAGATGAGTTTGGTTTTGTCTGGCTCACAGGAGAGGTTAGATCGTCAAAGCCAATCCTCGCACTGCCTATATTGATCGCGTAAGATGGCACTTACTTCTTCCCAGGTGTTCCTGTGTGCAAAGATGGCGCCGTCATCCACATACATGCCGAGGGTGGAGTTGACTTGATCAGGCTGAAGTTTGAGAAGGGTTGACATGTAAAGGGCTGACAGGATTGGAGAGACCAGGGACCCCTGAGGGGTGCCCACGGGCTGGTTCTGCGGTGGGTTGACACCTCCGTTGAAGGACAGCGAGGCAGTTCAGTCGGTTAGGAAGGAGTCCATCCAGGACGCGATTGACTCGGGGTAGCCGAGGGTCTGTAGCATGTGGATGAGACATTCCCTATTCACATGGTCGAAGAAACCCTTGATGTCGAAAAGGAGTGCCCTGCACTTCTGTCTTGCACGGAAAGAGGCCTGGATGTCATGGGTGAGGGCAAGACCAGCGTCCAGCATAGAAGAGAAAGCCCTGGTGCTGTATTGTGTAGTTGGTAGCAGATAGTGCTTATCTGCGTCGAACAGGAGCCATCAGGCGACAATCTTTTCCAGGAGTTTGCTGACACATTTGATGAGTGAGATCGGTCTGTACGCTTTGGGGGCCAGGTAGTCATCCTTCCCCAGCTTGGGAATTACTACGACTATGGCATGGCGCCATTGCTTCAGGTGGTAGCCGGTCGAGAGGCACACATTGTACAGGTGGATCAAGTGGTCAGTGAGTGCATTCCATGCTCGCTTGAGGATGTGCCATGTGATACCCGACTCCCCTAGGGCCGTCTTTGAGCTCGCGTCAAAAAGGAGGGGGTCGACCTCCTTTTGTATGATGGGTTCAAAGGGCCTGGTCGGAAGTGGAGGCGGGTCGTCCGGCTGGTTGGGCGTGATGTGCCCCAGGGTGTCTGCAGCAACAAAGAATTTTCCCCCCAGGGTGCTGGAGATGTTGGTTTGTTCGGTCATGACGGAACTGTCTGGCCGGTGGACAGTGGGAATGCCAGAGAGGCATCGTCCGTGTCTCCAAGCAGCGAGTTCCCAGATGGAGCTGCAGTCGATGGCTTTGTTGAAGTGGGCTCGCTTAGCCTTGCAGGTGACCTGTTTGAGGGTTTTCTTGGCTGTGGTGCATTTGGGGGAGTCATGGGAGGTAGACTGAAGGACGTCGGCTGCAGCGGTGCATTCGTCAGTCCACCACATGTGTCCTCTAGCCTTAGCGGGGAATTTGACTTCCAGGTGGGCATGGCAGGCCACTGAGATGGCGTGTTGTACGTTGTCAGCGAACCAGTCCAGGTCCGCGGGCATGAGGAGTGGAGTGACGGCAGGGAGGGCGGCCGCGATGTCATCGCGCCACACTTGTTCAGCTTCGTCATCGTTGAAATCGACTCGGAAGGCATTGCTGCACGTTTGTTTTGCCCCCCTGTGGGTGCCGTCGATGGTCCAAGTCGTTCAGATTCCTGCATGATCCAATCCGAGTGAGGTGGGCCAGTCGACAATGGGGCTGGAAAGGGTATTGAGCGTTACAACCGCAAGGTTGTGCCAGACTAGGTCCAGCACGCTTTCGTGGTCGTTCGCTGTACCCCTCCGAGTGGTGATGCCGGGCGACGAGGCAGGTTCAAAGGTCTGGACCATAGCCCATGTCTCGAACTCAGCTACTCGTGGAGAAGGTGACCATCCTCTCGGCAACCATCTCGGGCTGTGCAGGTTAAAGTCGCCCACCAAGATGGTGGGGACTGTGGGGTCAAGGTCTAGGGTTAGTAAAGAGTGTAGTGCGGTGGGGTTGTCCATGTCATTATAGAAATTAATAATCCGTAGTGTATGGGTATGTATGCAAGCATCAGTGATCATAAGGGAAGGGTGGCTAGCAAGATCGAGTCTGGGTATAATTCGAACAGGGTGTAATCTGCGGGTGGAGTCCAGTCTGCTGTACTTTCTGGAATATATCATAACCTTAGCATGTTTATCAGAGGTAAAGTAGGGGTATGTCATATTCCACTTAGGGTGCTTGGTGCCTCCAAGGACATCAACCCCTTGCTTCATGCGGTCGTTGCGTGCAGTTCCCACAGCAGCGAACCATGGTTCCTGTACGCATAGAATATCATCTTCAGTGTTGCTTTCAAGGATGGAATGCATGGCATCGTTGCGCCTATGCATGTTGACCAAGAGGATGGTCATACTATACATAAGAGTCAAGTGCTGCATTGGCTGATGCGTTCACCTGTTCAACCGCCTCCCACATGGTGTCGCCATTTGCCATGCCGAAGAAAGAGTAGGTTCCTTGGTGGGAGTAAAGGTCCAGGACTGCCTCGATGACCGGATCTGTGACGGTCGGTGGGGCCTTAGTGCTGTTGACCGTAGCCTCCAGTGCCTTGAATTTGAGTGTTGTAAGGAGAAGAGTGCGTGCCATAGTGCGGTTGTGGGCTGCCATCTCCAGGGGGGTGACGGTTTCCTCCAAATCGCCAGGTTGAGAGAAGTATTGTTCTTGTGGGATCGTGGAGAGGAGATAGTTCCGTGGGTTGACCGGTCCCCAGTCCTCCTCAAAGCACGAGAGGAGCTGCTCAGTGTTCGCGTTGTCCCCGTTAATGATCTTGGCCCTAGTGGCTGCGACTGTGAGTGGGAGGCCATACTTGACAGACCATTTGAAGTAAAGGGTCCACAAGGCGGTGGCTTCCTCGTCTGATTCGTGCCCCCCCCAAGCTACATGGAGCGATCAGAGGTCGTCCATGGTAGGGGACCGGCAGAAGACTCGCTTCATTGCTGCAGCGCATTCGAGGTCGGTGGCAACATGGGATTTCCAAATCACCGGGGCATCCTTCCAGGTGGGGGGTGCTGGGTAGGTGCGTGGCTTGTAGGCCGGGCAGGTGGGCACCTTAGACGTTAGTTTGCCAGAAGACAGGGAAGGGGTGTCAGGTGTAGGCGTGGGTGGGGTGGGAAGGGGAAGGGGAGGCTGTGTAGATGCAGGGCCAGGCATAGAACCCAGGACCGCCACATTGATCGCCGCCTTGGCTGCTGCCTTCTTGGCTGTTTGTTTTGCCTTCTTTCCCACCTTACGAGCGACCGCAATGAAGGGGGCATCCTCCTCATCGGCAGCAGGCTCACACTGGGTGGGGATGAGATCTTCATGAGGCTGTGCCCTGGCTTTACCCTTGGCAGAGGGTTTGGTTGGCGTGGTGGGCGGGGGAGCAAGCAGAGGTGGGGTGAAGCCCATCTTCAGCTTACATGTGGGAGCGCGCGCGTTGTGGCCTCCGCCGCAGTTGATACAGGGGAAGCAGCAACGACAATCCCCATCTTTGTCGTGGGGCCTGGGGCAGTTGGTCACATGGTTGTTGGAGTGATGCGAGTCACTGCAGATGAAGCAGCAAACTGCGTTGGAGGGCAGGGGGCATGTGGGGGAATTGGTTGTGTGTCTGATCCGGTGGCAGCGTCCACAGAGTGCAATGGTCTGGACGTCGCCCATGGGGACAAAGTGAGCCCGTTCGTTGAAGAGGAAGACCCCGTGTTACGATCTCCGACCACGCCGACTGCCAGGGACCTGGCGCAAGGCCTGGAGAGCCTGCAGGATGCCAGCAGTGGCACTCTGAGGCATGCTAGGGAGAAGTTCTGGAAGGCTCTGGACTCTGACATCACTGATCACGTGACCGAGGACTAGGCCGACCTGGACCAATGACAATAGATGGCGCAATTGACCACGTGACCTTTCTAGAAGGTTCCACGTCTGCGCACGGACCACAGAACCCGAGAGAGCGGACTTAGCTGGGTACAAACCTTATGTACCAGCTTGTATATATACCTGTACTGTTTCGTCCTCAAGTCCCCAGACTTGAGTTACTTAGCAATACCAGCTAGTATCTTGGGAACCTTGCTCTGCCTCGCTCTAAGCTCCTTTCCGCTTATCTTGTGCATCACCGTTCTCACCTCGCCACTTCGTGCGTGTGCCTTTGACCGATCTCAGTCTCCTTTGTCATCGTTGTCGACAATGCCCAAGTCATCTTCTGCTAAGCCTGCTGCGGGTGCCTTGAACCCTGGACGTCGCCCCGCTGGTGGCGTTACACCCTGTCCGCCTTGGCGCGGGCCGTGATTTTCCCGTCCTCATTGACGTAAGCAAACTTAACTGTGCCCCTGGGGTTATTAGCGATAGTATGAAGGGAGCCCTGCCAGTGGGGAGCAATGCACAAGATTGCATCTTCAAAGGCGGGGTTGCGTTGAAGTTCTTCCTCCAGCTGTTCTCCTGTGAAGATCGAGCTGGAGGAGTCGGAAGTGGTTGTGTCTCTGATCTGGGTGAATGTCCATCCGTCGTTGGGGACCAGGTGACCAGTCATGAGGGGTTTGACTAGAACGTCTTGTAGTGGGTAGAGTGCCTTGAAGGGGACCTGTCCTTTAAACGTATAGACGAAATTATGAATGGTTTGATCTGGGTTGGAGGACCACTGTCCACTGAGGAGAACGATTTTGCCGCTCGTCAGGTGGTCAATCTTGCTTCTGGTGCTGGCGACTATGTGCACAGGTGCCATTTTGCGGATTGTGAGCTCAAAAGCGATGTTGTCAAGGCTGTGGTGTCGCATGACCGTGGCCTCGGTGTTTCCTGTCTGTTTGCAGTGGTTGACCATTTTGGGTCTCGCTTTGCCGTTTGCAGAGCGGTATGTACTGGTGGTTACTGCTTTGGCTTGCACGGCTTCCTTCTGTTGTTGGGCAATGGTTGCTTTGGTGACCACGTTGGCCCAGGATGGTGGCATGGAGGTCGCCAGGGTGGGTTTGCCTTTGACATCACGGTTGAGATGGACCACTTTCTCGGGAGGGGGCTGGAAGGCTTCCCTCGTGATGGTGGGGCGAGAGAGGGGGTTTGAGCCAGAGTGGGATGCTCCTGCGGTGAAGATCTCTTTGGGCGCATCGAAGGTTGTGAGGTCGTCGATGCAGGCCACGGGAGCCACGGTCTCACTCAGAGCCTTTGCAGTACTCGGGGTGTTGGGACGTGGAGTGGCTGCCATCGACTCCTTGTCTTTAGCCCTTTTCTTGTGCGTCCGTGAGGGAGGGGCTGGGGAGGTCAGGAGCGTGAGGGCCTCGATGCGCTTGTCCTGCGCTTCGAGCCGTGCTCCTATACGGTTCTCCAACCCTAGGATAGTCGCATTGATGGCCATGAGCACCGCAGCGAGTTCTCCTCCGGCAGCCCCAGGGGGTGCACAGGGAGGAGTCTCAAGCCTTGGGGTTGGTGCCATCAACAGCAATGGGGGAGGATCTGCAGTACCCCACCCTGTCAACGAGACTTGGGCAGGTTCCTGTGGGGGTGCACTGGGGGTGTGACACTGGGAAGAAGGTTGGGTCGCCGAAGGGGTGTGGATAGAGGCCTTAATGCCTGGTCTGTTACCTGCGAGGTGGTCCATGAAGACTTCAAGGGTGTAGTCCATGTCCTCCTCCATCGGTGTAGCGGGTGGGAGGGGAGCAGCGATAGCCCTTGGCGAGGGTGGGGAGGGAAGTGTGGACTTGCGCTCGCGTGGGTATGGGGTGATGTCCTCGACCCATGAGCATTTGGTGTGAACCGGTGTGGGCGTGATGTTAGGGTCGAAGAGGGGGGGGCGCTGGGTGGGGGGAGTGTGGGGAGTGGGGGGGTCTGGTGGTTGGTTCCTGCGAGACATTGCGCCCTTCCACTTCGATGGGGGGCAGCGCGTACTTAGCAAAGAGAGCTTTTTCAGCTGTGTTTGACCCCTTGTCTATGGGGACAATGTTAAAGCCAAAGCGGTGGGCTTCACGGCGGAGAGTGGAAAGGTTGCTGGAAACACGGTACGTATCTTTCCATTCCTTCATGCTGGTCGTAATGGCTGTCTTGAAGTCTGCAATATCCGCCTCCAAGTTGGCCGTGAACAGCAGCTTAGCCTGATTGTACTCCTTATGAGCCTCAGCGTGGAGGGCTTCGTGGGAGAGGTCTTGATCGTGCTTGAGTTGAACTTTGAGGGCGGTCAGCTCTTCTTGTGCTGCCGCCTGGAGGGCGGTGAGTTCATCTGTCAGTTCGTGTTGACTTGTTTTTGCATGGTTGTGCTGGTGGAGGTGGCGATGGCATCGCGCAATGGGCCTTCCTTCCAGAAGGGGTCGTTGTTGGCGAGTGACTCCTGGATTTCGGCATGGATGCCGACCATGTGTGCCTCGATCTGCAGCTTGACTTCCTCTTGAATGCGGGGCTGGGCATCACGGACGATCTGTGAGTGGGTGACAGGGGGGAGGCGCGTGATCTTCCTTTATTAGGATGGAGGCCCAGGTACTGTGCCTCGAAGGCAGTGTACATCGCCTCCGTAAACTCATGTTTGTAAACTGCTCACCAGTCCTCAATGTTTTCGAGGGCTTCTGCGTTCAAGTTGGCGAAGATCTCCGCCTTGACGGCTTCCTTGATCTCTGCCATCCAGTTCGCATCGAGTTGAGCAGATTCAATCTCAGAAAGGATCAGGTGTTCCCTCGCCACTGCTGAGATCTGCTTGGCATCTGCCTCCGTCAGAGGTGGGGCAGATTTCTCAGGACCCGCTGGAGTGGCCGTAGGGACCTGATGCATACGGGAGTCTAATAGGGTAGTAAGGCAGTCAAAATATGAATCTGGGTAAGTTTTATCAGGGTGGTTTCTGCTCGATGCAAACAGGCCCCCCAGTTGGTGGCACATGAGCATAACTGCGCCACCCTCCGTCAGAGGGTGGTCGAGTTCAGAGTGCAGCGGGAAAGAGTCAACGCTGTTGAGGGAGTGTGACCCAGATCTTAGTGTGTTTGGGGAGCAGATGGCCCCTCGTAGGATTGCCCCCAGGGTGGCCATCGTCAGGCGCATCCAGGATTGGGGGGTGAGCCCAGTCACCATGATCTCCCCATCATGGGATGCGGCCCCCGCATCCAAGGCCGTGAGAACAAGGGAGACCATACTGTGAAACTCGTGTCCTGTGGTGGGGAAGTCATGCGATCAACGAAACTCCAGTGGGTGGAGAAGATGGTACGTGCTCCAGCCCTGCAGGACTGTATATACGTCCCTGCTGATCTTGTCATGCAGGGTTTCGTTAATCTCTGCAATGTGTTCGTCCTCATCCCCATCAGGGTCGATTGCGGACATGTCTACCGCATTGGGGTCAAGTGGGTCTGACAGGAGGCCAGCTCGTATAGCCGCCGCTAGAGTGTGCCAATGGAAGGTGGGGTTAGTGATCGAAATGGTGTTCTGTAAGGAGGGGTCAGCCGCGTCAGAAACATTGGATTCTACTGTGGTGTGGCTCCAGACTGAGGTGTTTGAGAGGGCTCTTGATCGGGGGCATGGTGTTGTTGCGGAAGGGGCTCTAACCGCAATCACCTCCAGCTGCGGAGGGAGGTTGGCGGGAAGAGAGGGCACGTTGTCCCACAGCTGTTGGGAGCTATCCATGGGGTCAGTGTTAGCGGGTGGTGCGGCTAGTGCAATGTCCAGGGCCTGCAGGGTGGCAGGGCCTGCCTGGGTGGTGGTCATGGCTGGCAGGGTGGGTTCTTTGCTCTCGGGCGACCCCATTACACTATCTTGTGGGGATCACCCAGCCATGGGAGAGGGGGGTTCCAATGAGATGAGGATGGGTGTTGGAGTGGGGGCAAGGTCGTTCCAGTATGCCTGTCCATCCTTTTGAGTGTGTGGGCCATGACCGGATGCTACGATTGGGCCTCGATCGCCCAGGTTGTATGTTCCTGAATTATTCAGGGAATCATCGGAGGGGGTGAGGTAGGAGTGTGGAAGTTCGGTAAGCTTTGATGGTGAGTAGAGATGAGGGTCTTCCCTGGGAGGTGCTGCCATATCAGCGAGGATGCTAGGGAGTCGCGAGGATGCCAAGCATTATTCCCAATGGTGAGTGGGTGTATTCAGACAGTCTGCGGATGTGTAGCTAGTACCAGTGCCAAAAGGAGATGGTGGTGGTATGAGGAAGAGAAGGGATGCCACCATCTCCTTTTGGCACTGGTACTAGACACATTGTATACACACAATACACTACCTTCCTCGACGTTGGAATAACACCTGGCATCCTCGCAACTCCCCAGCTCTCCCGCCAACATGGCCCAACCGCCCAGCATCAACCCTCAGCTATACTCACCCTCTAAACTCTCCAACCTCCCCACCATCTGTCCCACCACCTCCTCCAAAGCTTCCCTGAATAACTTGGGAACTTACGCCTTGGCCACAATTGGCCCCATTACTGCATCTGGCAATGGCCAACCCACTCGAAGGGATGGGAAGGCCTACTGGGACAACTCAGCACCCACCCCACTACCCCTTTTCATCCCCTCCTCCTCTGATGACCTCCTCGCGGCTGGGCGATGTTGAGCGCAGAACTAATGAGCGAGGTAAGAATGTAGCGAAGAGCTAATGGGCACAAGTTAACTTCAGAGGTGAAGGGAACTCTGTTACAACTGCATACCTAATGGGCACAAGTTACTATAAAGGAACGTCCCATGAGTAAAGGTAAAATAAGAGAAGTAAAGAGAAGGAACTTACACTTCAGAGGTGAAGGGAACTCTGAAGTGTGAAGGCATAAATAGCAGTCCTTATATACAGGATGCTTAGCTAAGAATGGTCTGTGCGCACTGGTGACCCAACCACAATACATGTGGTCTGTGCGCCAGAGGGAGAAATGCCATTGGAGGGCAGAGAACAATCGCTGCCTAAAGCAGACAATACCGGTATCTTAACAATAGAGAACAATAAGAGCCATATATGACTCTGACAATAAAGATAAACAAAACCGATCCGTACGAGTCTGGCCATAGTCCAAATCAGTCCATAAGGGACAGATACCATATTTGGTATGTGGGCTGACACAATCAGATCCCACGAGACATGTGACTTTATACAGTCGTGTCTCAACAGGCAATCCCCGCAAGACAGTGTCATGGGCTCCCCCGAGAGCGAGGAACCCACTCTCCCCCTTATCCTGACCACACAGGTTGGACCATCCACCCAGCAAGCCATCCTCACGGCAATGGATGCAGCCAACGCGACCACCACGATGCCCACCTCGCCCTCAGACTCTCAATCCCTGTGGGCCAATGTGCCCCCCCTCCCAACCGCACTCCCGCCACAACCAGAGGAAATTTTGGTAAGGGGGCCCCCTTCGGCACACACTCCTCGTGCCTGATCGCGGGCCCTTTCTAACGCCTCAGTATGGAGCCATGCCACGATCAAGTCCATTGGCTTGAACAAGGCAGAGCCTTCCAGGCAACTTTCCGTACCTGTTTCAAACTCCACTTTCCTGTGGTGGAACATGGTGGCCATGATTTGCGCAGGCCTCCTGTCCAATCCATTAGATCCCAACGTGATTGATATGTCCAATGTCAACCCTGACGGGGACGAGGAAGACATTCTCGTGGAGATGAACCAGACCTTGCTAGATGAAGTCAGCAGGGATGTGTCTGCCATCCTACAGGGATGGAGCACGTATCGTCTCCTTCTCCCCCTTGAATTCAGACATGGTCATGGCTTCCCGACTACAGGCAACGAGTTTTATGCTATGACTTCAATGGTTATCATGGCCCTTGACGCGGGAGCCACATCACATGACGGGGAATTGATGGTCATGGGCCTCACCCCCCACTCTTGGATGCGCCTGACCATGGCCACCTTGAGTGCAATTCTTTGGGGCACCCTCCACTCTCCCAACGCCCTGCGTTCGGGGTCCCATTCCCTCAACGGCACGGACACTTTCCTGCTACACCCTGAGCTTGACTGCCCTCTGACAGAGGGTGGGGCTATCATGCTCATGTGCCAGCAATTGGGTGGCCTGTTTGCCTCCAGCTGCAATCATCCTGACAAGTCCTACCTGGACTCTTATTTTGAACGCCTGACAACTTTACTGGACTCCCACATGCACCAGGTACCGTCCTTGGCACCTGTGCCTGCTGCTGGTCCCGCACCCCCTCTGACGGAGGCAGACGCGAGACAACTATCAGCAGCTGCACGAGAGCGCCTTATACTTGCCGAGATTGAGACTGTACGACTTGATGCCCCCCAGATGGCTGAGATCAAGGATGCCATTAAGGCAGAGATCTTTGCCAGTCTAAATGCTGAAGCGCTCGAGAACGCAACGAATGGCGAGAGCTATACAAATACAAGTTCATTGAAGCGATGCATGGTGCCTTCGAGGCCCAGTACCTGGGCATCCACCCTGACAAGGGAAAAGCCCGGGCCGCAGTGCCCCTTACCCGATCACAGGTTGTCCGTGACACACAGCCCCAAATCCAAGATGAGGTGGTGTGGCAGGTCGACGCCCACATTGCCAACATCCACACAGAGATTCAAGAGTCGATCGCTGGCGGTGACCCCTTCTGGAGTGAGTGCCCCCTCCGGGATGCCATCGCCACTTCAATCAGGACCGACATGCAGCGACAAGTCCAGCAAGAGATGGAGTCCAAGCTCACCACCCTCAGAGCAGTGGCACAAGCGGACACAGAAGCCATCAGGGTCCAACTCAACCATGAACAGGACATGGCCCACACCACTCTGCACACCAACGCACAGCAGGAATACAATGAAGCCAAGTCCCTTTTCACCATGAACCTTGAAGCTGACCTTGCAGACTTCAAGACGACGATCGCTCAAAACGTTAAAGAATGGAAGGATATGTATAAAGTTTCACATAATCTCTCACACTACGACGAGGCCCGCCCCTTTGGCTTTAACATTGTCCCCATAGATGAGGGGTCAAGCGCAGCTGAGGAAGACCATTTTTGCAAAGTATACACTGCCCCCCATCGAGGTGGACGGCTGCGCATTGTCCAGCGCCCCGCCCTCAAGACCACCCACTCCCCACACCCCTCCTCAGGACTGCCCCTTGCTCCCCGATCCTAATGTCACACCCACTCTGGTTCGGGTAAAGCGGTTCCACCCTGAGGAGCCCATCCCGTACCCCCTCGCTGCCCCAACCCCCCACCTTCCCGATAACGCCCCTTCTCCCCTCTCCATGCTCCATCGAAGTCCCTCTCCCCCTGGCCATGCCTATGGAGGAGGATTATGAGTACGCGCTGGAGGTGGCTGCAGAACGTGCTGTGGCCAACAACCCAGGGTTGGCAGCTTCTACCCATGCACCCATCGTGCAAATATCATCTTCCTGGGCTCACAATCCCAGTGGCCCCCCACAGAGTCCTGTACGCGCCGCGCAGGCAGTACGATGACCCATGGATCCTGTCCCATCGCCATTGTTGGTAACCCCCCCAAGGCTTGAGACCCCTCCCAGTGTGCCCCCTGCGGCTGCCAGAGGAGAACTTGCTGCGGTGCTGGTGGCCATCAATGCGACTATCCTTGGTCTGGAGACATGTATTGGAGCCAGACTCGAAGCGCAGGACAAGCGCATCGAGGCTCTGACGCTTCTTACTTCTCCAGCCCCCCCTCCAAAAGTGCACGAGAAACAGGCTAAAGGCAAGGAGCCGGTGGCAGCCACTCCCCGCCCTAATACCCAGATTATTGCAAAGGACTTGGGCGAGACCGTGGCCCCTGTGGCCCATATTGATGACCCCACCTCCTTCGATGCACCAGAGGAGATTTTCACCGCGGGCGCTGCTGGCCCCAGCACAGCCCACTCAACCAGCCTGTTGTCACAAGGGAGGCCTTCCAGCCCCCTCCCGAAAAGACAGTCTGTCTCAACCTTGACACCAAAGGCAAACCCACCCCCGCGACTTCCATGCCCCCCTCCTGGGCCAACGTGGTCACCAAGCAAGCCACTGCCCAACAACAGAGGGGCGCCGCACAAGCCAAAGCAGTCACCACCAGCATGTACCGCTCGGGTGGTGGCAAAGCTAGACCCAAGACAGTTGCACGCCGCAAGCAGACTGGTAACATGGAGGTCACGGTCATCCAACACTACAGATTGGACAACATCGCCTTCGAGCTTACAATACGGAAGATGGCACCGGCACACATAGTTGCTGGTACCAGAAGCGAAGTTGACCGCCTGACTGGGGGAAAGATCGTCCTCCTCAGCAGCAGATGGTCATCCAACCTGAACAAGACCATACATAACTTTGTATACACATTCAAGGGTCAAATCCCCTTCAAGTCCATCTACCCCCTGCGTGATGTCTTGGTCAAACCTCTCATGACTGGCCATTTGGTCCCAAATGACAGGTGGACCTTCACGCAACTCAGAGATACCACCACATCCAACGCCTCGGGCTCCATTTTCACCAGAGAACAACTTGAGGTGGAACTCAGACACAACCCTGCCTTCAAGGATGCAATCTTCTGCATCGCCCCTCACTGGCAGGGCTCACTACACACCATCACAAATAACCCTAAAGGCACCGTCAAATTCGCCTATGTAGACGAAGATGGAAAGATCATGGCCCGCGCCAAGATGGACAGAGTCTTCCTCTTTAACGAGCGAGCCTGTTTCGTCCCGATGGGGGACATCCAGACTATCGTACTTTGCGGGCATTGCCATCGCATCGGCCACTCGACCGACTCCCCTGCCTGTCCTCTCCCCACGAACACAGTTCGCTGCTTCATCTGCGGTGGGTCCCACCATTCCAACAACCACGTGGCAAACTGCCCCAATACGCATGACAAGGTCAGTGAGTGCCATTGCTTATTCCCCTGCATCAACTGCGGAGGGGGCCACAACGCGAGGTCTCCCGCTTGTAAGCTCAAAATGGGCTTCTCCCCCCCTGAGCTGGCACCCCCACCTGCCACTACAATCCCAGGTCCCTCTGCCAAGGGCCCTACTCCATCAAGACCTGAGGTGTTGGTTCCCACGCAGCATGAGCCTGCGGAACCTGCTGCCCCAGGCGACCCTTTCATCACGGTTACTCACAAGCCTGGTAGGAAGGCCACGAAAACGGCGTGGAAGGTCACTGCACGAGCGAATGCCAACGCATCGGTCCTGGGGGCTGCCCCACCAACGTCTCCGCCTGTCACTGCCCCGGCCCCCACCACCCCTGCTCCCTCTGTCCTGACGCCCTCCCCTGCAACCCGCCTCCATGTCTTCCAGGAAGACATCCACCGTACCCACACACCTGGTGTACAAGGGGTTCACTTACCCGACCCCCCCCCACGTGGAAGGAGGCGCCCATTATATGGAAGAGACACGTGGCCACTGATTTGGAATGCGTGGCCGCCATGAACCAACTATTCAAACGAGAACCCATGGCCAACGACCTCCGCTCCCTGCACATCGCATGGGGTGGCCACCAAGTGGACGAGGAAGTTACCGCTCTGTGGACAATATACTTTAAGTACTCGGTTAAATACGGCCTCCCTCTTACCATCGATGCCACTAGGCGCAAGATCATCATGTGGTGTAACGCCACCACAGGGGTGTTAGGTACGACGTGTACCGCGTCCAAGTCAACGGGATTGGAGAGGCGCGAGTCGGTTAGGACTCAGTTCGGTGATGCACAAGTGTCGCTTGGTTTCCCTGGAACCAAGGACAATAGTAAGGCAGCAGGGCTCAAGCGTAAAGGCGAGTGGGAGCGTTGACTCAAGCGCAAGGGCGAGTTGAAAGTCATTCGTGAGGCAAAGACAATGTGGTATTTGTAACGCCACCAGCGGGGCGACGTTCGGCGCCCAAGGCACCCGCGGCAGGCTTAGCAGAAGACGACTTAGGCATTGTCGACGACGATGACAACGGAGACTGAGATCGGTCAAGGCACACGCACGAAGAGGCGAGGCGAGAACGGTGATGCACAAGATAAGCGGAAAGGAGCTTAGAGCGAGGCAGAGCAGGGTTCCCAAGATACTAGCTGGTATTGCTAAGTAACTCAAGTCTGGGGACTTGAGGACGAAACAACTACAGGTATATATACACGCAGGTACATAAGGTTCGTACCCAGCTAAGTCCGCTCTCTCGGGTTCTGTGGTCCGTGCGCAGACGCGGAACCTTCTAGAAAGGTCACGCGGTCGATTGCGCCATCTATCGTCATCGGTCCAGGTCAGCCTAGGCCTCAGTCACGTGATCGGTGACGTCAGCGTCCAGAGCCTTCCGGAACCTCTCCCTAGCACGCGCCAATGTACCACTGCTGGCATCCTGCGGGCTCTCCGGGCCCTGCACCAGGTCCCCGGCAGTCGGCGTGGTCGGAGATCGTAACAGTATTACACAAGAAGTCAAGTCTACCGTACAAGCTAGATAGGGCGTGACTTATATACTGTAATAGGGTGTTTGTGAAGGACAAACACATGGCGCGATCATGAGTCAAGAGTCCAGTGTTGAGACGCAACTGCATAAGTCACATGTCTTGTGGGATCTGATTGTGTCAGCCCACATACTAAATACGGTATCTGTCCCTTATGGACTGATTTGGACTATGGCCGGACTTGTACGGACCGTTTTTGTTTATCTTTATTGTCAGAGTCATATATGGCTCTTATTGTTCTCTACTGTTAAGATACCGGTGTTGTCTGCTTTAGGCAGCTATTGTTCTCTGCCCTCCAATGGCATTTCTCCCTCTGGCGCACAGACCATGTGTATTGTGTTTGGATCACCTGTGCGCACAGACCATTCTTACCTAAGCATCCTGTATATAAGGACTGCTGTTTTCGCCCATACACTTCAGAGTTCCCTTCACCTCTGAAGTGTAAGTTCCCTTTCTCTTTACTTCTCTTAATACCTTTACTCATAAGACGTTCCTTTATAGTAACTTGTCTTTACTAGGTATGCAGCTGTAATAGAGTTCCCTTCACCTCTGAAGTTAACTTGTCTTTACTAGCTTTTGCTATTACACTCCTCGCTTGTTAGTTCTGCGCTCACATCTGGAAGCGGTAACAAAGGGACAAGCTCAAAGTAGTACAAGGTGATCCCGCGAAAGGATGCGTGACTTAGAATGGTCAGCGGATGAAAACAGAGCATAAACTGGCCATCCTATCGCCGAGACGCAGGGTGCGGAATGAAAGTCGAGAAGCGTGAGTCATTGGGAATGTATCGTAAAGTACAGTAGTTGGAAGGCATAGATCGAAAGACAGGACAAGTCATAACAACAGGGACCACGTGAATGCAGATCGCCTCTTGGCCAGGTTCGAGGAAGACTGGGGGCCCGTAAACCCCCACAACTATTTGTTGTTGACTATTTCCCGCGAGCAATACTTCTCACAACCCAGCGACCTGGAGCAAGTCAAGGTGGCCCTGGAAACCGCTGCTCACAACCGCACAATGGCCCGCATCCTTCTTAACACGACACTTAAGCTCAAGTCCCTGGAGGCAAAGACCAATGGCACCCCGGCACCGCCCAACGTCACAGAACCAATCATCGAAGCTGTCCTGGACCTGTACTCCACAAGGGCACCTACTCCTTCTTTGGCATATCAAACAGCGATGCCATGTGGGAGGCCATCGAACAAGTGCACGCATCCGCCACCCGCCGCATCCATTGCTTATGTATAGTACGACCATATTATCGGTTAACATGCGGAGGTGGAACGACGCCATGCATTTGCTCCTTGAACTCAACGATGACGATGATATTTTATGCGTACAGGAACCGTGGTTTGCCACCACGAGCACCACATTCCAGGACAACATGAAGAAAGGAGTCGACGTCTTGGGGGGTGCCAAGCACCCCAAGTGGTCGATGCTATACCCCTACTATACATCTCAGCGCCGTGCTAAGGTAATGATATACGCCCGTAAGCACAGCAGACTCGACTCTCCGCCCACAGACTCCACCCTGTTAGGATTATCCCCCGCCTCGACCTAATACAGCACCCCTCCCTTATGATAGTTGATGCCCGCATACATACCCATATGTTGTATGGAGCCAAGTCCGTGTGGGTTTGTAGGTGGAGGGGATCCCACAGGGGATACAGAGGGACAGAGGAGCCGAGTCCGGAGCGTTCACAACAGCAAGAGCCAATGCGAATGCGAACGAACAAGAACGGGAGCGAGGGCAAGTGAGAGCGAGAATCTCAATGAAATGAGAGGAAAATGCCATCCGAGTTGGCAAGATGAGGCGAAGATGAATGACCTGAGTAGGAGTGCCCGAGCGGCAGGCCTGACTCGAACCGAGATCACGCTGAGACAAGACCATAAGGAGAAAACACGAAAAACTAGACTGATATTTCCAAGCCAAGGATGAGAGGTTTTATACATGCAAAACTGTAGCTACTACCTTGGTCTAGTATGTTACGATTTTGCCCATTCTGCCTTACACTTCTCTTATCTCGTCCCGCGTGTTCACTGCCCTTTTACAATATGATCCGATGTTCCATACTTCTTGGCTTCCATCTCGTGCCCTGCGCCTCAGCGATAGGATGGCCAGTTTTATGCTCTGTTTTGTCCGCTGACCACTTCTGAGGCACGCGTCATCCTGTGGGATTCCCTTGTACTATGTCTGACTTGTCCCTTTGTTTACGCATTAGGACACTTGACTCATGATTGCGCCATGTGTTTGCTCCTCGCAAACACCCTGTACTAGTATATAAGTCACGCCCTACCTAGCTTGTACGGTAGACTTGACTTCTTGTGTAATACCACATCGTCTTTGCCTCACAAACAACTTTCGACTCGCCTTTGCACTTGAGTCAACGCTTTAGCTCGCCTTTGCGCTTGAGCCTTGCTCTCTTACTATTGTCCTCAGTCCCAGGGAGACCGAGCGATACTTGTGCATCATCGAAACTGAGTCCTGACCGACTCGCGCTCCTCTGATCCCATTGACTTACCGAGGTACACGTCGTACCTAACGCCCCTGTGGTAGCGTTACATTAAGTCAAGTCTCTCACAGTGGCAACTCATAGTCATAGCCGATCCCAGTTCCAAGCGGAATATATTGACCAATATAGTGATGACAAGCTTTCCGATAAAGTCAAAGGAGCAGTCGTCTGGAAAGAACACGAAGGAGTAGAAGGATATTTCCTCTTCCATCCGAACACCCAGAAATACCACCAAGTCCACTATCTTGAAGATTACGGCAGTGGGTCCAAGCCCTCGGTCGAATGCGTGACCCCAATGCCATGGACATTGGAGCGCCCGAGCCTCCGTGGCCCTCACTGTAATGCCACCACAGGGGCGTTAGGTACGACGTTGTACCGCGTTAAGTCAACGGGATCAGAAGAGCGTGAGCCGGCTAAGGCTCAGTTCGGTGATGCACAAGTATCGCTCGGTCTCCCTGGAACCGAGGATAATAGTAAAGAGGCAAGGCTCAAGCGCAATGGTGAGCGAAAGTATAGACTCAAGCGCAAAGGCGAGTCGAAGGTTGTTCGTGAGGCAAAGACAATGTGGTATTACACAAGAAGTCAAGTCTACCGTACAAGCTAGGTAGGGCGTGACTTATATACTGTTACAGGATGTTTGCGATGAGCAAACATATGGCGCAATCATGAGCCGAGAGAAAACGTAAACAAGGGGAATGGCCGTAGTAGTACAAGGAAATTCGCGGAGTCACGCGTGCCTCAGAAATAGTCAGCGGACGAAAAGAAGCGTAAACCGACCAACCCTATCGCTGAGATGCAAAGTGCGATATAAGGG
>JANSJP010000302.1:0-20001 GCA_024734325.1 Lactarius hatsudake | reverse complement strand
CAACGATGTACATGCTGTATCACTTCAACGCGAGAGTGCCAGTCAGGGACTTGAGACACCCACCGGCGAAGGGGAGTAAGGCCGACTGCGATCAGTGGGCGGGTCAGAACGCACAGTGGTTACTCCAGCTCGCCTTCACGCTCACGTTTCAGCTGTCTTCTCCGCGTGGACGAGGTGCTCAAAATCCAAAGCCATGACTTCATTAACCTGGGAAACAACCGGCTCCAGCTGACGTTGCCGTTCCGAAAGACGAACCAATTCGGGCACATCAAGCCATTTGTGCTGCACAAGCTGCCCGAGCCGATGGCCCACCTCTGCCCTGTACGGGCCTACGCCGAGTGGATAAAGGCCTCGCGGATCAAGAAAGGGTATATGTTCCGTAAACTGGGGCCCGGGGATCGAATCTCGGAGAACAACCAGCCAATGGTGCGTGCGCCTTGCCCCGAAAAAGCGGCCGCCCCTCACAGGTCACTAACACGCTTGGTAGACGGCTGAATGCTTCCTTGAGATGTTCCGCAACAACCTGATTGATATTGGCGTTGACCCCGTTGCCTACGGCACCCACTCGTTCCGATGTGGTGGGTGTCAGTGGTTAGCCAGCGACCTCCGGTGGCCGCTCCAGTGGATTTGCGAGTGGGGTGGTTGGAGCACGGAGTTCATGCACCTGACGATCGTCAAGTACCTGATCTCCTGGAACGACGACCCGTCGCAGAACCGGGAGGACTTCTTCGACCTCAACCGGGCCCCTGCGTTGAAGTGCTTCACGTGCGGCCGGTCGTGCCGCTGCTCCTGAACGTCGAGGTGGTGGGAACTGGGGAAATAAACCGTGTTAGTGATAGCAACCGTGTTAGTGATTGCAAATGTAAGGGCACGTGTACGTTACAGGTGGTTGTGAACGATGGTTGTTTGAAGGTGTGCGGTGTAGACGGCGCCCGAGGGTCGAGCGTTGGTAAGAGGACGTGGGTTAGTCAAAGCGAGACAAGACGAGGAAGTGGGTGTCTGACCTCGGCCGCGCTGGGAACGGGCAACGTGGGGTTCTTCACAGGTGACGTCGTCGAGGACGCACCGGCCCCGGGTGCACATGCCCTCGTGGGACGACGAGCCATCGAGGCCCGTGCGTGCATGAGTGACTGGGAGGGCAAAGGGCAGTGAGGTCCATACCATGCAGCGGCGATTTGAGCTGAGACCGAGTTTGGTCAAAGGGGACTCGGCGGTCTATCAGAGTGGCCTGAAAGCTGCAGGGGAGGGAAGTGCGATGAAAGGGACACGGAAAGGGACCGGTGGGGAAGCGGAAGAACGGTAGTCGGTTTGAACAGGTCTCGGACAGGTTGGGATAGCTGGGCACGCAGGTCGAAGACAAACAGATAAACTTGAGCGTCGACACCACAGAATAAACGACGTACGTACGCAACACCAATGCCAACAAATAGGGTAGCCGAGAGGCACCGCGAGCTCATTGTCGGAGGCAGCAATGGTCGCCGAGTGAGCATCAGAGTCGCCGAAGAGGTCGCCATGGGGAGAGACTATGTCGATGGGGAGAGGCGTGAGGGGGGAGGCGTGAACGTCGATGATGGGGGGAGGAGGAGAGAGCGATGATTGATAAGCATCGGTGGTGTGACGAAGTGGACGCGAGTACGTACGTTGATAACGACGATCAACACACGTCCAAAAACACGCGTCCAAACACGCGTCGACCCTGAGGAGCGCCGACCAAGGAAGGGATCGGGGCGTGGGAATGTGTTGGAACGTGAGTTTTCCCCCTCCCCTCACTTTCATGGAGGATTTCGTGGGGAGGAGGCTGGAGAGGTGCTGGAAGTGAGGCGGGGACCTGGGTGAGGAACGTTCACAAGTCCCAATCCCAATCCCAATCCCATCCGCAGACCAAGACGCGTGACGTGAGCCCGATCCATCGTGCCCTCTGATTGATGATCCCCCGTAATGATATCTACTAGTACGTGTTTGGCTTCGGCTCGGTGTGAGAGTTACGAAAGCGGCGGCAGACAAGTTTGGCACTCACCTCGTCTCCCTCCGTCCCCATCTCCCATCTCCTACCCCGCAGCAGCAGCAGCAGCAGCAGCAACAACAAACCAAACAAAAAGCATGCGGCGTGCACTCGTCCACCTGCTGGAACTCCCTCGGTGAGCTTGTCTTCTCGTTTCGCTCTCTCTTCCTCCCCCTCCTCCTGCCGTGTCATTTGGGTCGGGAACACGCGCCAATGCGCCCTCTTTTCCCCCAATTTCCCCCCCCCCTCCTCTCCGGCCATGTTCATGCGCTCCCTCTTCCCGCTCCCATCATGGTGGTCGCGGTCGTGTCTACGCAGAGCGTGCGCGTTGTAGGGTCCGTGGTAGGGTGGCAGGCGGGCGGGCTGCGTGTTTGTGCCCCTGTGCGGGACGGTGGGGTCGTCCGTCGTCGTCGTTGTCGTCGGTGGCACCCATGGTGTTCAAGAGACAGCGCCAGAGACGACACGCATGCACGCTGCACTCGGCATGCGTGGCTTTGCAGAGCGGGGGGGGCAGGCGCGATCGAGCGATCTCTGTCCGCTCGATCAGCGCTTCGATCTCCCGGTTCGCACAGCGCCCCTCCACTGCCGAGCCTTGCCATTGTTTGGCTGGCTGACAGGCGTGCCCCTGTCACGATCACGGTCCGTGACCAGACGGGGAATGGGGGCGGTCCACACCCTCACTTCTTGTGTGTAATACCACATTGTCTGTTGATAAGTGACCTGTGTGCACTTAGCAGCTCAATGGACACGCAGATAATGGACTGCTTTAGATAAGATATATTAGGACTTATGTAGATTAGATCATTATGATCCTTGCAATCTCAGACTTTCTTATCTATGACATCACTGTACAATGACATCATGGACTCCTCTGGACTCCTATTGTATTTCGTCCTTGTACTCATTCCCTTTGTTCTATCTTTATTGTGATGTCACTATGATATCATAGTCTAGCCTTCTCCTTGTTCTTTACACCTTTGTTCTCCATTTACACACTCCTTTGTGTCCCTCTGTAGAACAATGCTCCTTGTATTCTGTGACCCTATGTTACATGTGTTGTATTAGTGTCACTCCTCTGTACAGTATAAGTAGAGTACCATGTACACTCTGGCACCACACCAGTTCCTCATCTGTTGTGTGCCAGGTATGTCTCCTTCTCTGTAATAACACCAGTTCCTCATTTGTTGTGTGCCAGTCACCCCATCTGCTTCCACTGCAAGTTTACTCTGTTGCTGCTTCAAGTCACCCTTCATATCTCACCACAGTCTCCCTTGTCACTGTGAGTATGATCTCTATGTGTACTGTTCATCATTGTCTTCACCTCACAAATGACTTAGGACTTGCCGCTGTGCTTGAGTCTCTGCTATTGCTTGCCCTTCCGCTTGAGCCCTCTCTCTCTGCTATAATCCTTGTGTCCCTGGGAGACCAAGTGATACTTGTACATCATTGAACTGAGTCCTAACTGATTTGCGCCTTTCTGATCCCATTGACTTATGAAGTACATGTTGTACTTAATGCCCCTGTGGTGGTGTTACAAATGGGATGGCTTGAAGGGGGCTTGTAGAGCCTGAACCTTTTGTGGTCCACGCACTGTAATGAAGGAGTGACCTCCACTACACAGCTTATAATCTTACCACAAGCCCCCCCAGAGGGTATCGTAACGGTGAATGAAGAGCCACAAACATTGAGACTTTGATCTACCACAACACAGAGGAGCGGAACATTCATAGAATTGTCGTTCATCGGGGTGGTAGCAAGCAGATGACAATGGTGAAGACGGGATAACAATAGGCGATTAGAAGGTGGGATACGGAGGTTAGGTGGGTAACACTTGGGTAACTCGTGGGCCACGTGCACGGCCATGAGCGCCATATTCATTTTACTATAAAACTAGAAATTCGGGCCCTTTGGGCCCTCCTCACTTCTATTGTCGCACTTTATGTCCATTGTATAATTCATGAGAAAGTCACCTTATTACCTTACACAACAACATCAGAGTGCAGTAAACTACACAGCATATTTTTTTTCTCAGACAGACAGTAATAACTCGCTGTAATGAGCCTTGACCTTGGCCTTGACTACCTCAATGAAGTTGTCCGTCCCTGGGAAATGATACAGCCTATTCAAGAAAATCAGAGGTATTCATCTTTGATTATATGTCAATCCAAGCGTCAAAACCGTCGTCTGCCAGTGATATAAATTTAAGAGCCTGTCCGATGGCGAAATGGTCGCTCGCGGCACCAGCCAAATGTGAGAATGCATTCTCACTGGTGCCGGTCCCGGTAATGGGGGTGTCCGGCGTGGCTATCTCAACCGGAGGCCCCTGCCAAAAGTGAGAAACGAGTCGAACGACTCTGGAGTCCTCTTTCACTGTCTCGGTCCGTGATACAAACCATACATTACAGTATATAATATTGGTAATTTGTGAAGCCGTTCACTTCATTGTACAGTACGGCTTTATCCAAGGCTTTATCCATGAGACTTGCATGAGACTTGCGCACATTCAGACCTCAGCTGTGGATTCAGGACTCTGATAACTACTGCAAATATCCACCATGTTTTTGAGACTGAGGGTCACAACGCGCGACATTGATTGCTCCAATGACCTGGGTCAGTGTCAAGTTAAGGGAGGTGCAAGTGTCGCAACTGGTCGTGCAGGCCTCCGCGACTTTGTACAACTGTCAGCCGTGTTTGGGGACGCGCCATTCTCAAGTAACTAGGTCCGCGCATGGGCGCAGCACGTTCAGGAGTGCGAAAGGTGAGCCCGCTTTGGCTGCATAGTGACGGGCAACGCAATATATTGTGCACGCCTCCGCGCTTCACGAAACATCGCGGAATTTATTTCCTCAGTTGGTACTTGAGTCGCTAAGGGTGTGCGCGAGTACGGCGCGTTCGGGAATGCAGACAATGAGCAACACTGAGCCTTCTGAGATCTGAGGTCCATGGGAGTGTCTCTCTAATCTGAAAGTCGTGAATACAGGAAATATATATACAAACAAAGCAGAAAAATGGATGTGGGGTACACTTGCCAGGGTAGATATCAGAGGCAACTAAGCAAGGTTGCAAATGCAAGACCATTGGAAATGTAGTGTGAGGAGTCTTGTCACTGAGAAATGTTCCACTCAGTCATATTGTGACAAATATGGTAGCATTTCAGGAAGAGAATAAGTTACAGTATTTATTTATTTTATTTTTTGATCAGTTTATATCTCTGGATACATCCCCAAGGGACAGATGGGTCCTGAGACCTAACCACTACAAGCAGGGTATCATTGCTACTGGGTCAAACTCATGTGAACTCCCCATCCTAATCCAGAGCCCCAATGGGGAAGATGTTAAGTTACAGTATTCTGATGCCATATTCTCACCATATTCTTTCCACCCTGAGTAGCACATGTACCTAGATGTGACATCCATATACAGAAAGTGACATGTATTGCTGGTGGTTATCTGACAATAAGTTTACATGGATTGGGCTGCAACAGCAAGTTCTTACTGTAACTACCTACTTTTCACATGTCTTTATGAGCTGTTTTAGAGAAACTTATTACTGGATGCAACCATACCATACTTCAGCGTTGTCTGTACCAAGGCCTGGACTCTGAGATCTCAACCATACCATTCTTGAACTCCTCTGTAATGCTAGTACCTGAGTAGCTGGCTCTTCTCAAGACACCTTAGGAGTGTGTTTGCAATCGTATCCCCTGGTCAAGGCATGAGACCCTGGGATGGGCAGAAAATGTTTGTGTCCTTGTTTGGACAGTTGCTGGTAGTGCATAGTGTGGGTAACCCATGGGTGACTCTCAGTAAAAAAGAAAGTCAGCCAGTGGTCAGAGAGTAGTCAGAGAGTAGTCAGATGGTGGTCAGAAATTTCACCAAAGTCAAGAGATAGTCATTTTGTAGTCAGCTTGTTGTAATGTTCCACCAGACATTCTTCTAGCAGCGCGGGCTCTAGGAAACAACAACGGCCTAACGATCACGGGAGATGTCGAAGTCACGTACACGATCACCTATTAGCTCACAAGTGAGACATAATAGGGAAGCCCAGAGGATATGGACTGAGATGAACACGAGATGTGGAAGGAGATCCTCAGCAGAATACAGCGCAAGGATGTGAGAGAGAAGTCGAAGCGGCAAGACAGCACACAACAACGAGAGGAGAGCGGATAATGAAGGGATGCCAAGGGTTACCCACAAAGGCCAGCTAAGGACAAACGCAGATGTATAAGCACCAAAGGTAGCTAACAGCACACAACTGGCAAGACAGTGCAGAAGTGGCACTACAATGGGTGGTATAATCCAAGAAGTCAAGCTTAGGTCTTCAGTGACCATAAGCCCATCTACTTATACACGTCCAAGGAGGTTTGAACCCCAGCTTGGAACTCCGAAACACTAATACATGGATCCTAGGAATGAGTCATGTCAAGTCAGAGATAAGCAATCAGCCAATGGCAGTAAGGCACAAAGGCATGAGTCAGAGATAAGGGAGTTGTGATGTATGGGTGCACTTGGCAGCCAATAGCAAAAGGGGAGCATATAGTATCCATCAGAATCAAGGCACAATTGATAGGAGCGTATGAGTCATGAAACACGAGGCAATCTAGGCCGGTCCAGGCACAAGCTCATCTGGACCCTTCTGGTGCAGTTCTAGCCAGGTCACATGCCAGGGTCACATGACGGGCAGGCACTAAGGTCACATGCGCTACTCCCAGTAATCCTGTGGCTTCTGAGCTCCTCCAGTGTAACGCCACCACAGGGGCGTTAGATACGACATGTACCACGTTAAGTCAACGGGATTGGAAAGGCGCGAGTCGGTTAAGACTCAGTTCGGTGGTGCACAAGTGTCACTCGGTTTCCCTGGAACCAAGGACTAGTAGAAAGGCGAGGCTCAAGCATAGAGGCGAGCAAAGGTGTTGACTCAAGCGCACAGGTGAGTCGAGGGTTGTTCGTGAGGCAAAGACAATGTGGTATTACACAAGAAGTCAAGTCTACCGTACAAGCTAGGCAGGGCGTGACTTATATACCAGTACAAGGTGTTTGCAAAGGGCAAACACATGGTGCAATCGTGAGTCAAGAGTCTGAAAACATAAACAAAGGGACAAGTCAAAAGTGTAGCGGTGCGACTGCCGCGCTACGTTAAGCAAGGCGAAGTTGAGGTGAACTGAACTGGGAACACACCCAACTTAACGCGGAGACAAGTCACGCGCTAGATGTGCAGTCGACGTGGAGAATGTGGAACGTACAAGGGTTTATACAACCCTTTAACCACGAGGTATCACACGGCGGCACACTGAGTGGAGAACCAAGAGGACAAGTTCAGATTGACAGAGTATGGAGAAGTACAGGGAGGATACGCACCTGAGTGGAGAACCAAGAGGACAAGTTGGTTCCACTCAGGACGCTACATGAGGGTTTATATACACTACTGTAGCTGAGCTTGAACTGAGTCTAAACACTATTACTAAGTGTACAGTAAGACTCCTTGACTCAGGAGCTGACGCGTCGTGTCTATTAATAGCGCATCCTATTGTGCTGACTGATGCACATGTCATCGCGCTTACGAGCGGCTCCACTTGCTGAGTAAAACCTAATACAGCGAGTAAGCGTATACTACTAATCATGTCGTATATATGTTCTAGGTCCTTCTAGAGTCTTCCATCTCCTTCCATCCAATCAGAACTAAGTAAGCGTATAAGGGACTCTTGTCCCACGATCATGTGCACGCGGGTGGCCGCCCGTGTGACTAACTTGTATCGGTACTTTGGCCCTTCATATCTTTATCAAATAAATGCGTATAAATACGCAAAAATAAGATAAAAATAATACGCGTCCATGACAAAAAGTAGTACAAGAGAATCCCACAGGGCGACACGTGACTCAGGAATGGTCAGTGGACAAAACAGAACGTAAAACTAGCCATTGTATCGCCGAGGCGCAGGGCGCAAGACAGAAGCCGAGAAGCGCAAGACCTCAGGTTGTATCGTAAAAATACAGGAGTCACATGAGAAGAGACGCGATAAGGGAAAATTGTAACATTACCCCCCCCTTCAGAATCGAAGTTGCCACGACTTCAACTAGTCACTGGTATACATGTAGTCCTCCTCAGCAGGGATGTTAGGTGGCACAGGGGAGGGAGTGCACGGGCATGTATGCCATCGCAGGAACATAAACCGTCCCCTCTCCCCACAGTCCCAACACATCTCGTACATGGGACATTTGATCTCCTCGTGAGTGGCGTCGTACCTCAAGCACTTGCCACACCATTGTGGGCGGCTGTCGGGGTCTGTGTGTGCGGGCGTCATAGGAGAAAGGCAGCGGATGAGACAAACATCGAGCCTATGAGCTCAACTCCCGCACCACTGGCACAGCTCCCTTGCCCGTCACTCCGGACATTGAGCCACCAGGTGCTCCATCAACTTACACTGGAAACACTTGCACTTACGCCCACTACCTTCCCCGTGAAGGCGTGGCATTTTGCTAGGTCCAGCATTGCAGGGTGTGAGGGGGATGGGTTCTGGTGAGCCTCGCGGATGTACTGGCTTTGCGTGAAGCTCAGCGTACTTGTCCGCAATGAGGGGGATAGCCCGAGCATACTGAAGGCGCTTCTGGACAGATGAGAAATCCATGTCGAGGTGGAACTGATCTCGTGTCAACTTGGTCTCCAATCGCTGGATGTCCGATTGGCAAGTGCAGATGGCATCTCGACGCGTGAGACACTCGCGGAGATGGGAGATGTCAGTGTGGAGATGAGGGTTGTGAAGCTCAACTAAGACCTTGTTAAGGATGATGGTGCGGGGGTCGTGGGGATGGAACATATTCAGCTGGTTGTCAGTAAGATGCTGCGCCAACTGGCCGGTGTAAACTTCATTCAGAAACACCTGGGACACATAGCAAGGGTGGCCTTTCCCCATCATTCCGACAACCTCCTGATAATTGCAGTGGTAGTAGATGTACCGCGCCGTTTGCTTAGGGTAGCCCGCTTCTCCTAAGGCAGAGGAAATCAGGAACCCACACCCCTTATGTAAGCGATTTGACCCCCCCCACTGCAGAGCCTACTCCTCCTACGCAACACCGAATCCATCAATTCTGTCCTAATGGGAGTTTAGGGGACCCTGCTAGCTCTAATCTGGTAAAAGGATTTTTTAATTTTCTCAATATTGGGGGTACAGTAGGGTCGAGAAACTTTTTTTTGTAAATAGCATTTTCAAGTGTTTCCGATTCAAATGAAGCAATGTTAAAATTTCAGTCCGATGAATTTGTCAAGTCACGTGACCTAAATAAGTGATGTAATCCTACAACACCAGTGAACAGAAATCCCGTCTATAGAGACGCAAAGCCCCAAGAAATGCCCAGAAAGTCCTGGATAAAACTGGCTCAGACCTGCAGGGCCAAAATAGCACGCCGCGTCCTGCATCCATCGGACACAAGACCCCCTGTGGCAAGATCTAGTCATACTCAAACAGGTGAGCCGCAGTCACACCAGTCCAGAGGCAATGGCACACTCACACGATGGGCAGGAAGCACAGATGACCTTGATCCGGAGCTTGCAAGTTTCTGTCAAAGGTTCAACCTTGAACCCCAAGTTCAGGACTTTGAAAGTGATGGAGATGGAGACGACGCACCTGGACCAGACACAGATCATGACCCTTCTGATGGGCCAGAGATTTCCGAGCAGTCGGAACTTGAGCACTTTAGTGCAGTTCTCCAGCGTGCTCAGCAAATTGCTGTCCAGCTGGAGGAAGAGAAAGAGAGGTCAAGAAAGTGCAAAACACCAAAGCATTACAACGGAAAGTCACTGAGGACATCATACCGGCACAAAAAAGCAAGGCTGCAGCTTGCAGAGAAGGGGTTTATTGGTGTCTTCGAATACATTGATCTCCAGAACCACACAGGAGCCAAAAGAGGAAGCAACGGAGCAAGCGACCTAACACAAAAGCCATCAGCCAAAGAACGACCACTCCCAGAAGAAGAAGAAGAATCCTCACCAGAAGATGGAGCCATGGAGGCAGACACGAGCGCAGCTGCAGCAACGTCAGCTGGCGTGACTGCCACAAGTGCAGCATCCACAAGTGTGATGGCCGCAAGCATGGCACCCACGTGCGTGATGGCCACAAGCACAATGCCCGCACGCGTGACGGCTGCAAGTACGACACCCGCAAGCGCGACACCCACGAGCGTGATGACCGCAAGCGCGATGCCCACGGCTGTGATGGCCACAAGCGCGACACCCGCAAGCGTGAGCGTGACGGCCCTAAGCATGACAGCCGCAAGCACGATGGCCGCGAGCATGACACCGGCAAGCACGACGCCCATGAACGTGATGGCCCCAAGCACAACACCTGCAAGCGCGATGCCCACGAGCATGATGGCCGCAAGCGCGACACTGGCACCCGCAAGCGCAATGACCACGAGCGTGACAGCCCCCGGTGCGACAGCACCCAACGTCGTGGCAACTATCACGACGTCACTCAACACAGCGGCACCCAACACGGCTGGAACGAATGTGGACGTGGCCGTGGAGGCGATGGAGGTGGAGGTGGAGGCAGCAACATTTGACGCAGCAGAAGACCGGGCAGTGGAAGTGGTGAAAAGCCATCCAAATGGCCCACAGGACGACAACTGGCGGGTGTCGAAGGTGAGGCTCTTGACACCAAAGTCAGTGCGGACTGACCTAATGCTGGGCAGGGGGTGGGCGACAACGCTTCACTCAAGATCGTTGAGCAAAGCGTCGAGGTTTCGTCTGAGGACGTTAGCGACAATGACAACAGGGAGGGCCTGGGTGATCACACCGATAATCCAATTCATGCAGAGGCTTGCCGTGCCGTCAATGCAATGCTCGAGGACCTGCGTGCTGCGAGGGAAATGGGATCAACTGGTGGGGATCCTCCGTCTGCTGCTGACCAGGCCCTCAACCTCTGGAACGATCGCGCTGCCTTGCGCACAGCTTGTGTGAAGCTCGCAGACAAGTGCAAAGACAAAAGTCTTGGAGTCATCTCTCGTGCTCGGATCATGGCAATGGTTGGTGTCTTGAATCTTTATCTTGACAGTGGGCTCTCCTACACATGGAGAAATGCGTCATTAGTTGTTGCAAAGGCCCAGGGTCAGGGTTTGACACACGCGCGCAACCTCCGCAAGTGGATCCTCGACTTTGTCCAGGGTGGACATCTCCCCCTCCATCGTGGTGGCCAAGCAAGGTGGACGGTTCTTGATGATGAAGATATATCACAACATCTTCAACGTCAGCTCGGGGAATGTGCAAAGGATGGGCACATCAAGGCAGCTGATATTGTGAAGATTGTCTCAAGCCCCGAAATGCAGGCAAGCTTGAGGTGGATCGGGGTTTGCAAACCAATGATCACCGAATGGACGGCCCGCAACTGGCTAAATAAACTGGATTGGAGGTACCAAGAGAAGAAAAGTGGCATGTATATTGATGGTCATGAGCGAGACGACGTGGTGCAATACCGAAAGGCCTTCATTGCGCGCTGGAAGGAATATGCAAAGCGCTTCCACAAGTGGGATAACGACGGGAATCCCCTTCCGCTTCCGACCGGGTTTCCCACCGGGGTCTGCTCTCGTCTTATCCTTGTCACACATGATGAGTCGACATTCTACCAAAATGATGAGAGGAAAACGCATTGGACACATTCGAGCACGACCCCAACACCGAAACCAAATGGCAACGGACAGTCGCTCATGATTTCGGACTTCCTGACTGTCGAGTGGGGACGCCTCTGTCACGGAAATCAGTGCGTCGCTTCTTCCTCAACCCTTTGCCCCATCTTACACATCCGAACATGCACAGGGAGGCCAGGGTCTTATTTAAAGCAGGCAAGAATCGCGAGGGGTACTTTGGTGCTGACCAGGTCCTCCAACAAGTTGAACGCGCCATCAAGATCTTTGAGGAGAAGACAAATGGGTCGGCCCAAGCCCTCTTTATGTTTGACAATGCACCAAGTCAACAGAAACGGGCACCCGATGCGCTATCAGCTCGGAATATGGTAAAACGTGAGTCCCCTTATCTGAAGCATCGCGCTTGCATTGACAATCCCCCAGACCCGAAGCTCGGTTGGACGCACCACAAGGATGGCCCACCCATGCGCCACGGTTCTAACCCACAGACGGGCGAGCCCCAACCCCTCTATTTCCCCCCTGATCACCCCACCAAGCCCGGATGGTTCAAGGGCATGGAACAGATCATCCGGGAGCGCGGTCTCTGGCCAGAGCGTGGCCTCCCTGTTGAGTGTCACAGATTCAAATGCCTGGACGCACGCACGGACTGCTGCTGTCGCAGGCTTTTATTTAACCAGCCTGACTTTGTATGCCAGAAATCACAACTTGAAGAACTGATTGACTCACGCGGACATTTATGTGACTTCTATCCAAAATATCATTGTGAACTAAACTTCATTGAACAATATTGGGGTGCCGCAAAACTTTGATTTCGTGTTGCCGGTCATGCAAGAACTCTCGAAGACATGCAAAAAAAAGTCATCGCCTGCCTCGACGATGTCCCCCTGCTCCAAATTCGACGGTTCGTTTTTTTTCCCTTTCTCCTCAGCCATGTCTGATAAGTTATTTGATAGATATGCCAATCGCTCAGCTCGATTCATCCATGCATATGATGAAGGGCTATCAGGCACTCAGGCCGCGTGGGCAAATCGAAAGTACCATGGTCATAGAACACTCCCACCGGATATGATAACTCAAATAAAACAATCTCTAGCTACATAGGAGAATAGCTACTTTTAATATCAGTTGTACCCCTCACTTTACCAGTTTGATCCCTCAGATTTTCGCGTTTTTTACACCCCCTACCCCCGAAATTCGTCAAACCCTAACCTAGGGTTGGGGCTTACATAAGGGTGTGGGTTCCTGATTTCCTCTGCCTTATCACGAGTGGGAAGAAAGTAGGAGCGTTGGGGTTGTTGAGGAAGAAAGGGATGCCGGGGTTGGCATTCTCCTTATCATCCTCTTCGTCATCTAGGAGGGCAAGGGTGGGATCAGGCTCGACTACTCGAGTCTGAGGGATAGGCGTGAAAGTATAATCCAACCCAGCGGGGAACGGTGGAATAGGGACATGGGCGGCGGGTATGGCAGGGGGTGATAACGGCGGTGGTGGTGTGAGAATGGTAGTGATTTCAGATGGGTAGGTGGGCGTGGCTGGTACGTGGATGGTGACTGGTGTGTCAATGGAGAATGGGACAATGGCGGGCATAGGTTGTGACAATTCAGTGGGTTTGGGTGACTCGGCAGATAGTGCAGGCTTCCTGCTGACCAGTGTGGTGAGAGCAGCAGTGGCGAGCACCAGGACGGGAAGGGGAGGCGAATCAGGAATGACAGAGTACGGTGTACAACCCTCGGGTTCGGAGGGGACACCAAAGTCCTGTGAAGGGACGGTCAGATTTTCGAGAATAATTTCGGCAGGGCGATGAGTTTGAATGGTAGAGATGATCGGAGTGGTAGTCATGATGAATACGAGGGAAGGGGGACAAGGTGAGTGGGGCATCAGTGGGGTTTATTTTATATCCTTCGTCCAGCCCCTTCGGCGGTAGGATTTAGGTGGTAGAAGTCGGCAATGAGGTCAGGCACGTGTCGGATGTTTTCGATGGGTTCCCATCTGCTATCGCTTATCGGGAAGCCCTTCCATTGGACAAGGAACTGAAGTTTGCGCCCTCATCCATGGGACTGGGATTGTAAGATGCGCTCCACTTCGAACTCTTCTTCTCCATCAACCAGATCAGGAGGTGGGCGCGTGAAGTTTGTGCCATGTAGTTCCGTCTCCTTATATGGTGTGAGGAGATTCACATGGAAGACTGAATGTATCTTCCACGTGCTCGGAAGCTCTAGTTCGTACGAGACGTCCGAGAGAACTTGTTTCACTTGGAACAGGCCGTGACGCCCAGTGAAAACCTGCGCCGAGCGTATCTGAGTGACTCTGAGCCTAGCTGGGCGTGACTGAGATCAGCTGACGATTCGCAGTTCAAATCTGAGTTTAGTAGCATTGTAACATTGTAACTTACAGTACTCTACGTCGTTGTATTGAATTGCGCCTTACTTCATTCTGGCAACCCCAGACAACTGGATGCTCTTGTATGCCCGAGTTACGCAAGCCTTGTCCCTGTCCAGTGTGCAATGGAGCTCTTGTCTCGGCTCGAACTGCAAGATGCCATGCATCCCGCCTTACAAATCTGGCTACTAGTTCATTTCACGCCTGGTCTGAGCAGAGCCAGTTACTGCGCCCAGGCCACAGCAACTCCACAAATGGCAATGGCTCAGATGGTGAGAGTGACAAAAGTGTCCCAGCACATAGTGATGATTCTGATGAACATGTTTCAAAGAGACGTCGGCAACATGATGCAATGGTATGTCATTTGAACCAATGTTCCCTTACCAGTTTGTTGTCGACTACTCGTACCATCTGTTCATCAATTACATACAAATAGGACAAGATTTCTTTGTCCCCGCACCAGGATGACTCCCTTGCACCTCCTCACCATAGTTTTGAGTACGATCAACTGCCCGGTGATCCGAACGACACAGACACAAGCCACCGGCAATCCCATACCATTCCTGACTCAGCCCAGGCTTCAAGACATCCACACCAAGAGGAAGGGGACGACGATCCTGAGGACCCAGGGTATTTCAATCCTGGCAGCCTTGATGAGCACGAACAGAGAGAAGTGGCACAAGCAGCCGAGTTGCACGCAGCTCTTTGTGCGCTCAGTCAACCTGAACAGCCATCCACTGGTGATGCAGATGAAGACGCAGGCGAACTCCCAGCTGTGGTATCCCGTATTGACAGTATCAAGGTATCTCAGGACTTCATCAAAGAGATATGTGCTGCGACTCTTGACAATGGAAATCTGGATGGTGATCTCATTGATCGCCTTCGTAACCCTTGTGAATGGCCAGCAGATATTTCTGACCCCAATATCCGGCTCTCTCTTGACCTCTTTCTGGCTGTCACCAACGCATCTGAGGATATATACAAGTCATGTCGTGATGCCATTCTGCACCAATACCCTGAGTCCAGTGTTCTCTCATACCACTGTGTGAAAAGCTTGTCACCGAAATCTCTGGAGTTGTTGCAGTTTATGATGACATGTGCATAAATTCGTGCCATGCATTTACAGGGCCTTTCTCACAGCTCGAGTCCTGCAACATATGTGGCGAGGCTCGATATGATGTGACCCAGTGGTGTTGACACACAGAAAGGTCCCACGACAACAATTCTGTACGATCCTTCTTGGCCCGCAACTTCAGGCACTACGTCGGTCTTACTCAGGAGCTACGAATATGCGCTACCTTGACACAAAGATGAGAGAGGTGGCTGAAATGATGGACAACCTCCAGACACAGGATGGCACAGATATTGTGTACGATGACATCTTGAGCGGCAGCGAGATGCAAGATCTTGCTGAACGTATCAACCTTACCGCTTATGATACTGTTGTTTCGTCTTCTCTTGACGGAGTGCAACTGTACCAGAACAAGAAATCTGACACATGGATCTCAATTTGGGTCCTGCATAACTTCTCCCCGATTCAGCGATACCGGAAGGGTCATGTATTTCCAGGCACTATTATCCCCAGACCCAACAAACCAAAAATTATCAATTCGTACCTCTTTAGAGGTGTCCATCACCTTTCTGCACTCCAACACGAGAACAATGGGGCCGGAATTTGTATGTGGGACGCAATAGTAGAGACGGTCATCCAATCAAGAATTATTTTTTCTCTGGCAACAGCAGATGCACTTGGGATGACTGAGGTTGACGGACACGTTGGTCACCACGGTGCACATGGCTGCCGACTTGGCTGTTCAATGAAGGGTTGTCACAAGGCCCACACTGGACATTACTTTGCGGTGCATCTGAAGCCAAGTAATTACAGTGTTCGGGACTGCAACCATCCTGACATTGACATATGCAATCTTGGCACCCTCTCACTGGCTGACTATCAACAGAAGCTTTTCAAACTGATCTCTTCGATTGACCAAACTGATTACGAGAGAAACCGCAAAGAGACTGGAATAAGCAAACCAAGTATCCTTAGTGGGCTTTCTGAGGACCTCATGTTTCCTTTACCGCGTTGCTTTGCTTTGGATCTCATGCACCTCCTCTTTCTCAATCTAGGTGAACTATTGATACCGCTTTGGTGAGGAACCTTGAAATGTGACCCAGCTGATGATCAATCGACCTGGGACTGGGCAACGCTGACCAGAGATGTGTGGCAGACTCATGGCCAACTAGTGGCCAACGCAACACCCTTCTTCCCATCCTCATTCCACCGCCCTCCATGCAATCCTGCAGAAAAGATATCCAGTGGATACAAGGCCACAGAATACTACCTCTATCTCTTTGGGCTAGGACCTGGATTGTTCCGCATGGTGCTTCCTCGCAAATATTGGAAGAACTTTTGTAAGCTTGTGCGTGGTGCCCGAATACTCACACAACAGCACATCACTGGCGCACAGCTTCAAGAGGCTCATTCACACCTCATCCAGTTCATGGAGGAGTATGAGAATATATACTATCAGTGACGGGTTGACCGTCTTCACTTCTGCCGACCTTGCATCCATACCCTCCTCCATACATGTGATGAAGTCACGTGAGTAGGGCCAGGTGCATATTATACTCAATTTACGATGGAGCGTACAATTGGGGATCTTGGCAAGGAAATCAGACAGCCTTCTAATCCTTTCGCAAATCTTGCTCAGCATGCTCTTCGATGGTCACAAGTCAACGCACTTAAGAATATATATCCGGAATTGGATCCGGCAGCAATGCCGCTTCTGCCTAGGTTCTCCCACAATCTTGGAGAGGGGCGTGTCTTGTTGCGACCAAGGGACAGGTTTGCTACAAGTATCTCTGGGCCAGGAGGGAATGTACTTTTCCAATTATTCAACACCTCGAAGATTAGGCGATGGGGTCGACTTCGTCTGCCCAATGGACAAGTCGCACGAAGTCTCTGGTGTGAGAGTAAACGAGCGTGCAGTAAGGTACAGGTGACTCGAAATGTCAAGGTATGTCCTACGTCCGGGATAATCTATTCCTCTCAGCTCAAAATACACGAAGATAGAATTGAACGGGCAAATTGAATATGCCGAAGTCCAATTTTATTTCCTTCATTTCACCACCGACAACCCAGACGATGTGCCTCTTCCCTATGCTCTGGTTTCCGTATATTCACGCCCAGTCTGAGAAATACTTCTCGAGTCTTCGTATACCTTATGGGCATGTCGGTATCGTGGTGACAGTGACCTTCGAGTTATTGATCTGTCGAGCATCATGTCATGTATCTCGATGCAGCCATTACCCCCAGTGCCAACTGATTCCGAAAGTGGGCTTTGGTTTGTTGTAGAGAAGTTGGGATTGGAGGACGCCGAGTTGACTGGTTTTGAGGAGACCTTGGATGGTGAACAGGGTCACAGTGGTGGAGCTAGTACTGTGCTGGATTAGTTACTGAAGATACCAGTGCGTCAAACAACTGGATTAAGGTCCAGGAGTGTGAGCAGGTTTGACTTGCGAATTTCCGGGTGCCATTTGAATAGGTCAAATCACACAAATTGAATGTAAAAGTAGAGGGAACTACGGTGTTCTGTATTCAGTGCAGAAGTAGGTGGGTTGTGTACAGGGGAATCTGGGATCCAGTAGCTACGTTGGAGAGCTGAGATCGACATGTGGCCTGGGGGATCGACGTGTGGGGGCATTCCCTTTTTGGAAGGTGCATCAAGCAGCTGACGTCACATGAATGAGCAGAGGATGCAGATGCGAACGCGAACGCAAACACGGAAGTCAAGTTACTCCCACTTTCCTCTCATCCACAATGAGTGGCCTAAATGGCCACTATTCTGACTCTTTTTTCAATGACAACTACAACAATCTGTATGGAAATAGTAGCCATTATGAATGCATGCTGTCAAATCCCCCTCAACATGTTGATGTATGTCTTATTTAATCGACTGTAATAATTGCGTTGTGTTGATTTAAGTTTCAGCCAATTTCTTCTCTTTCTGGGCCATTCTCGTCTGTACCCAGAGCGATCACTTGTGCCTCTCACGAAGTTTTGATCTGATGTGGCAACACTGCATACACGTCCATGCACACTCAATTTCTCCAAGCAAAGTGTGAACTGGAGGCAGAAAGGCACATTGTTATACTTTTTAACTGCATATATGCTGATTATTTCGCCATCAGAAAAACCACTACACGCCTCCAGGACATCATCAACACCCTCGCAGCTTCTCGTACTATACCTGCAACACCTCAAAATATCGCAAGAGATGCAGAACCCGAGACACTTGAAATTGCTGACGCACCAGAAATGGTCGAAGAGGATGACTATCCAGACATCCCATATTGGCACGAGTCGGATTGGGCAGACTACTGTGAACGGCAGAAGGATCACGGGAATTCCGTTCCCAAACTGGGGTTCCTTACCAACAAGGATGGCGACCCTGTAGTGGAGTCTTGTGTTAGGGAATTTACGACCTACGCAAAGCAATCCTGGAATGAACTCTACCGTCACCGTCTTGACCCTGCTTCCTGGATGAAGAAGGACCGTGCCAGCAGCAACTTTTTCGCACATGAGATGAAGGTAAATTTCTCAGAGTTTCATTACTGTGATGGCAACTGGAAGGCAGAGCGGTTTGCAATCATCAAGTATCTGGATTGGTGCTGGGATGTTCGAGAGTCAGGGCACCTTACTTGTGCACTCCTCTCATTTTCTTTTCCCTATCCAAGTCACTAATATGTCCAAGGTATTCGGCCTTCCAAGCACAAGACTAACGAAGACAATGGAAAGAAAGAAGATTGCAAGCGGAAGAAGGCAAAGACAAAGGCAGCCGCACCCCCACCTGGCATACAGGTAATTGACTTGGACAATGGCTCTTCAGCTGGATCCACGCCCACCCATCCGACCCCCACCTGCCACTAGCATTCCCGCTACAATCCTGCGACGTGCTTCACCCGTACTGACCGAACCAGTGTCGCTGCGTCCTCCAACTCCGCGCAGTATCATACCCACGCCGACCAACCAGCGTCACTGTTCCATCCAACACTGCAAGATCGTGGTGCTTCACTTGCGCTAACTGAACCAGCGGGCACCATGCTCTTCAACTCCGCAAGATATTGCATGCTCCTCAACAAAGTGAGACTGACATTGTCCACAATTGGAGTCGTATTATAGGTTTTTTTGCCACTTAATCATCCTGCAATTCATCTGACCTGCACATTGGTCTAGAAACCATCATGATGGAAGTGGAGGAGGGAACAAATGATTGCTCTTGGTGTGATGACTCACTGTCACTCGACAGGGAATCACGACAGGTGCGGAAAGACCGGGGGTGGTGGAGAACTCGGAGGGGGAAAACGCGGAGGGAACACTTGGCTCGACTTGACAGAACTCGAATCGAGGAGGCGTCGCTAAGTAGAAGATCGTGTCTTCTAGCTGAAGGGGCGCTAGTGCAGGGGAAGAGGCAAGTGGGGAATGTCACAAGTGGACAGTCTGAGGGGACTGTCCGTTCTATTGCGCTAGCTTATATACCTACAGGGATGGTCTGTGCGTAGGTTTAGGGCAGGCTTAGGGCCGCCCACGGGTGCTGCGGAATACTGCGGAATGGAACGTTCCAGAGACATCTAAATATAATGTTCAATGAGAAATCAGTATTTGTATCATACGACTGTCCCGCAGTCGATTGCGCCATAGTGGTGTGACTGCTCCGCAGTCCAATGGGAATAATCGTAGAAGTGGTACGACTGCGCTCCGCAGTCCAATCAGATAAATCCAAGGAGTGGTACGACTTGGAGTCGTCAGGTGACTTGATAAACGATGGGAGATCACGTGATCCGTCACGTGATCGTCGGAGTACGAAATTCAAACTCCGATTTCGGATTTCCCCTTTAGGAAGGAGATTACATAAGACCCGGGCCGACGCGGACCGGTCTTAGACGCCTGAGTCACGAACCCAAACTCTTAGGTTCGTGACAGTATCCC
>JANSJP010000301.1:0-20247 GCA_024734325.1 Lactarius hatsudake | reverse complement strand
CAGCTCAGTGGTACAATACCTTCCTATAGGCGAACTAGGGTATGAGGTTACCTCCCCTATTCCCCTACATTGTGACAACAAGGGTGCTGTAGACTTAGCATTAAACCCTGTCACTGGAAGACGGTCCAAACACATTCTGATCAAACACCATGTAGTCAGGGAATACGTAGAAAAACAAGGTCATAGACCTGATATGTTACACCTACAGGTGAAATGGTAGCAGATGGACTCACCAAGTCCCTGCCCAGAGACACCTTTGAAAAAATGGTCAATGATCTAGGAATGGTGTAAACGGAGCCCTCAGGAACATCGTGCTGATAACCAGTCAATGGTTGTCGATCCTTGGTTAACACCAAAGCACACCATGTTCTCTGATCTGAAGAGCTAAGAAAAACCCTTCTTAGACCCTGAAGAAGTTGGACCTTTCCAACAAAAGTCTACAGATTCTAAGGCTTCAAAAAGTAGTCCTGTATCAGGACTAAATGAAGTACTTATGATAAAGTCTCGGATGGAGCGTCATCTGCTCCAGATAAGATGATCCTACATCAAGGATCAATCTTTCAATCTTAATCCAGAACTTCTGTACGACGCTTCAGCTCTTCAAAAGATTATCATCTCCATCCTCTTACCTCATTATGGACTGCCCCAATCATGAGGGATGTTGAGATGCGACTGCATAAGTCACATGTCTCGTGGGATCTGATTGTCGTCAGCCCACATACTAAATCCGGTATCTGTCCCTTATGGACTGATTTGGACTATGGCCGGACTTGTACGGACGCTTTTGTTTATCTTTATTGACAGAGTCATATATGGCTCTCATTGTTCTCTATTGTTAAGATACTGTAGCGGTGCGACTGCCGCGCTACGTTAAGCAAGGCGAAGGTAAAAGTGAACTGAACCGGTGACACACCCAACTTAACGCGGAGACAAGTCACGCGCTAGATGTGCAGTCGACGTGGAGAGCGTGGAACGTATAGGACTTTATACAAGTCTTCAACCACAAGTATCACACGGCGGCACACTGAGTGGAGAACCAAGAGGACAAGTTAGATTGATGGAGTATGGAGGGTACAGTGGATACGCACCTGAGTGGAGAACCAAGAGGACAAGTTGGTTCCACTCAGGTAGCTACATGAGGGTTTATATACACTACTACAGCTGAGCTTGAACTGAGTCTAAACACTATTACTAAGTGTACAGTAAGACTCCTTGACTCAGGAGCTGACGCGTCCGTGTCTAATAATAGCACATCCTATGTGCTGACTGATGCACATGTCATCGCGCTTACGAGCGGCTCCACTTTGCTGAGTAAACCTAGTACAGCGAGTAAGCGTATATTACACATCATGACGTATGTATGTTTCTAGATCCTTCTAGAGTCTTCCATCTCCTTCCATCCAATCAGAACTTAACTAAACGTATAAGGGACCCTTGTCCCGCGATCACGTGCACATGGGTGGCATTCCGTGTGACTAACTGGTATCAGTACTTCGGCCCTTTATATCTTTACCAAATATAATGCGTATAAACTACGCAAAAATAAGATAAAAATAATACGCTGTCCGTGACATCACCCCCCTTCTTAAGGGTCGACATCCGCGTTGGCCTCTGTGTACTGGTGAGATGCTGCCAAGGCAAGGACGCGTATATGAGAGCAGCTATTTTTCTAGGTGCAACCAGATTGAGGGAGTGGAACTCCTGTACTTTTTCCGGGGCGTGAGTTAGATTTTTGGCTGGCTCCCAAGTGTCCTCGCCTTCACCGTAGCCCTTCCAGCGAACGAGGTATTTAAGAGTACGACCAAAGAGTTTACTGTCTCTTATGTGGTCGACTTCGTACTCTTCCTCGCCTTCGACTGTGACGGGGTCTGGTGGAGGTGGCAGAAGCCCATTAACTTCGTTTCCTTTGTAAGGGAGAGGCGGTCTACATGAAATACATCATGGGATCCGTAATGCAGGGGGAAGTGCAAGCTTGTAGTCAACGTCACTTAAGACTTTAGTGACTTCAAATGGGCCTAGTTGCTTAGGTCCTAATTTGGATGACTGCTGGTGAATTTTATCTGCTTAGCTTGCAACCAGACCCTATCCCCGACGTTGAAGACGTATGGCTTATGTCTTTGTTCAACGTCTGTCTGCATTCGCCGTTTACTTAGGCGTAGAGCTGCCTCTGCGTCCCTTCTTGTGGAAACTAGGTTCTGAAGACGCTTATCGAGCGTCGGGATACCGGTAGGCCTACCCAGCGGGAATTGTGAAGTCCGGCGTGTAGCTGTATAGTAGCTCAAAGGGTGTATGACCCGTTGCAGAGTTGAGCCTACTATTGACCACAAATTCCGCTGTAGGGAGCAGGTCGGCCCAATCATCCTGCCTCTTACTAATGAACAGGCGCAAGTAGACTTCTACTTCCTGGTTTTTGCGCTCTACCTGTCCATTAGCTTGAGGGTGATAGGCGGTGGTGAGACCTGCGTCTATCCCTAGTCGCTTGTATAGTGCTCACATGCTCCTTGCAGCAAACTGGGGTCCTCGATCACTGATGATCTTTCGAGGAATTCCGTGCAAGGGGAAGACTTGCTCAAAGTAGATGGATGCTACCCCATCAGCCATAATCTGAGAAGTCACTGGAAATAGATGGATCTGTTTCGTGTAATGATCCACTATGTTAAGGATCATATCCTTTCCACGTGACATTGGCAGTGGGCCGATTAGATCGACGCCAACTAGCTGCCATGGACCCTCAGGTACTTCTTGCGGCTGAATAATAGCTTTGGGGTGCAGATCCTTGCGATAGCGTTGGCATCGATCGCATCCTTCTACATATGAGCTGATAAAGCCTGCCATGCGTGGCCACCAATAGTAGCGACTGACTAGCTCGATGGTTCCGTTTTTACCCGGGTGCCCCGTGGTGATCGAGTCGTGGCATGACTTTACCACGTCTCTTCGCAGGGCGCGATCGTTGGGTACATAGAGCTTTCCTCTATGATAAACGAAGCCGTCTTCTTCTTCCCACAGCGCAACTCCGTCTGTAAGAGCTTTGGGAGCGGTCCTTTTGTAGGCTTTTAAGACCCTCTATGACTTCAGCTTCTCTTATGGACGCGAGTTTTATGCGGCTGCCTAGGGAATCCACTTCTGGGCGGAAGTGGGCTTGGGCGGCATTGAGGAAATGCTTAGGTTGTAATACCTGAACCTGGCGGTTATCCTCACTATCTTTGACGTGGTCTTTTGAGAATCTACTTAATGCATCGGCTTGCATAGAGTCTCCTTTCTTGTAAGTGATTTTGAAGGCGAAGCGACTTAAATACAGTGCCCAGCGAGCTTGCCGGCGATTTAAGTCTTTCATGCTTGCCCACCATTCCATATTCTTATGGTCGGTGATCACTTCAAAGGAGATGCCTTCGAGGAAATGTCTCCAGTCCTCTAAGGCGCGGATTAAGCCGAGCATTTCTCTGTCGTAGATCTCATAGTTGCAGTTCTTCTTTGCTCATAGACTCAGAGCGATACGCAACTGGGTGCCAAAGACCGTCTGGGTACTTTGAGTGAGTATCCCGCCAGTAGCAAATCCAGAGGCATCGGTTTCGACGCGCGTGGGGAGGTTTGGGATCGTACACCTTTAAGATAGGTTCCTTGTACGAAACGCTCCTTAAGCTTGTCGAATGCAGCCTGCTGCTCCGAAGTACCAGTGCCATGGAGTATCCTTCTTCGTAAGGTCATGTAAGGGTCGGGCAATGGCCGCGAAGTCCTTAATGAACCGACGATAGAAGTTGGCAAACCCGACAAACGCTCTAACTTCCTTAAGCGTTGTGGGTGTTGGCCACTCCCTTACTGCAGAGACCTTGCCAGGGTCCATCTGCACTTCTCCGGGACGGATAATCATCCCTAGGTACTCCATTTCCTGCCTTTCAAATTCGCACTTCTCAGGTTTGAGATAGAGGTCGTAGTCTCTGAGACGTTTGAGCACTTCGCGGACTATCTGGCGATGATGCTCTAAGTCTTGGCTAGTAGATGAGGATATCATCCATGTAGACTGCGACTTCTCCTGAGGCGATAAGATCGGCAAATACGGCGTTCATGAGGGCTTGAAAGGTGGCCGGGCTGTTGGTCATGCCAAAGTACATTACCTTTGGCTCAAACAGACCTCGGTTTGTGACTATAGCACCTTTCCATTCGTCACCAGGCTTGATGCGAATGTTGTGATAGCCCCATCTTACGTCGAACTTGGTGAAGTACTTGGCTCCTTTCAACCGGTTAACAATGTCGGCTGCGAGTGGAAGAGGATAGCGGTTTTTAATGGTGATTTTATTAAGCCGCCTATAGTCCTGCACTAGACGTAACTTTCCGTCTTTCTTCTTTATGAAGAATACTGGTGAGGCCATCGGTGACTTAGATGGGACCAGGTATCCTTTAGAGATGTGCTCTTGCAGGAACTTATCCAATTCCTCTTGCTCATTGACCGACATGGGGTACGACTTGACCTTCCAGTGTTTAACTGCATCTGGTTCAAGATCTATAGCGTGGTCCCATGGTTGATGTTCAGGGAGCCTCTGGGATTCCTCCTCAGAGAATACTTTTGCGAAGTCTCTGTAGTGCTCTGGCACCATTTCTTCGAAGGTTTTCTTAGGTTTAGCGGCTGTGGCTTTCTCAGCAATCTGTTGAGAGTATGTGAAGCCTGCTAAGCAAAACACTTCGTCTTGGGCCGTGTCGAGCACTTTCTCCGCAAGGAGACGGCGGCGTTCCATTCGGTTCGCCATGATGCGCGTCACCTCTACCTCCAACTCTGGTTGCGCTATTTCAGCGGTTGAGTTGAGGCGCATTGTGCCTTCCTGCCAATCTATGTTGGGGTTCCTCAGTCTTAGCCATGGCAGTCCCAGAATGACGTCCTCTGGGCCCAGTGAAGTGATTAGGAAATCGTGACTGTCTTCAGTGGGTCCAACTTGGAGGGTAAGCCGAACTTTATGGGTGATACTGCCAGCTTCATTGAGCGTTCCATCAATGTTATATAATGTGATGGGGTGCTCTAGAGGAACCTGCAACATCTTGTGGCGGTCAGCGTACTTTTTGTCTAGGAACAACGAAGTTGCCCCAGAATCTACCATTGCTGCTACTTTTACAGTACGATGACGTCCTTTTAAATACACGGAAATATGGAAGTGTGATTTTTTTATCTTTAGTTTCGGGAATAATAGTTGAAGACAGTGCTGCATCAGAAATCATCACGTGCGGCGCTGCTTCGAAAGAAAGTGGAGCAACAGGAACACTACTAGTATTGTTCATCTCCAAGGCAGATGTAAATGTGGAGGGACCGGGAAGACAAGAAACGGAACCGACACTACTATCTAACTTACAGGCAGAAATTGTGTGAGTACGAATTACAGGAAATGAGTCCGAAACACGAGAACATATGGTACAGGTACATAAGTCCGTCTCATCTACTGTTAAGGGGCTCGGTCGCAGCTATACGCGACCCCTTAATCAAAAAGCCGCCTTGAGAGCCTCCAACTGCTCTTGCTGGCGGGTTACCATCTCCATCAATTTGGCTACGTCTGCCTGTGACGTCTTTGCCGGAGTGGTGCTTGGTGAAGCGGCAGCTACCGCGGTACTTGACGAGGATGGAGGGCTCGGGGATTCCGTGGTAGCGGCCGCTACTTTGGCCTTCCCTGGTTTCCCCATCTTCTTGAGCTGACAGACGGTGGACCTATGTCCAACCTTTTGGCAGTGGTTGCACACGTCCCGCTCATGGTTTCCATCCTTCTTGACATGGTCGGGTGATCCACACCCATAGCACTTCCCTTTCATCCAGCTCTGGTACTCAGCCTTAGTTTTAAAGATGTCCCCTTTCTTCTGGGTGCCTTGCTGACGCGTGGCGTCTACTTGCATGGCGTTAGGGTCGGGGGACGAGGTTTGGTTTGATGAAGTTGGTTTCCCAGACTTCTCAGCTCTTCGCTGGCGCATACGCTGATCAATGGTTTGCGCCGACTGCTTGAGCTCTTCGTAAGTTTTGTAAGGCTTCTCTGACCAGGCTAGGACGTCCTTGATGTCCTCGTTGAGTCCATCGTAGAATCGGGTGCGAAGGTCCTCCTTGGACCACCCTGTCTGTCCTGAGTACTGCTCGAATACCGACATGTATTCCGAGACTGGCTTCTTTCCTTGTTTTGTCTTTTTCAGTTCTTCTCGTGCTATTCTCTTGCACGTCCAGGGGGCTGAACCTGCGGTTAAACTCGTTTACGAAACCTTGAAAGGTTCCAGTAAAAGGAGTTCCACCTGAGTTGGCTTGCTCCAAGTATGGGAGGGCCCAGGTCTTTGCATCCCCTTCCATCAAATTGAGAACAGCCGCTATCCAGCGGTGTTCATCTGCATACCACGTGCTTGTGGTGGCGTCCCACGTATTCATTGCGTCCCCAGTTGACCCTGCCCAGTTGCGGAAGGCGGCAAGGAAGTGACGGGCATCCGTAGAGTTGCCTTTCCCATCCCAGGCTTTGGGGCGGGCCACTACTTCCTTCTGCTTTCCGGACGAGGGGCGACTCGAACTGATGGTGACTTGCGTTGTCAGGTCTGCGACCTGCTGTGCAAGCTGGCCCATCGCGAGGCCCAGTTGGTTTATAAGTGCTAGACAGTCGTCTAGCGTAGGTGGTGGGGCGGGGGCAGCGGGGGTTGTCGAACTTCCGGCGGGTTGACTCATTCTGTCCAATTCCCTTTGTCTTTCCTCTCTCTCGGCTTTGTCCTGCGCCTTTTGGAACTCTTGTAGGAGTCCTAGTTGTTCGTCAGGGGAGATCTCGTCCCAGTCTTGGATACGAGATATATATTCCCTTTCGGCTTTAGTGGGCGGCGGGAGGTGGAATTTCGAGCGAGCTCCTTGAGGATACTGGGCTTGAGCTAGACGAGCTGTCTGCTTCCCTTTCCGGGGAGGAGCCACGTTCGGAGGGAGGGGGAGAGAGGTGTGGGATTAAAGCTGCAGCGGCTGCTACGAGCTGGGGGACAGTGAAGTCAGTACCGTCTACTTGGTACTGGAAGCCGTAGAGTTCTAATAGGCCGTTGACAAAGTGTGGTTCGTGATAAATCGCCTGAACGTATTGTTCAGCGAGGTTGCGTGGTGGGTGTTCTAACTGGAACGTCTGAATTCGGACGTTGACACCGTCTTCGTCTACGAAGCTTTCGCCGGACTGGGCGAGTGTCTCGTTGGAGGAGGAGTGGGCGGAGTGGAACGACTCGGCCGATAGTGTACGGGAACGGGATGTAAAAATGGGTGAAGGGATCCGGTCTTGTTCAGACTGGGAATCCTGGTGAACGTGAAGCGATGCCGAAGCAGAGGCTTGGGTCTGGGGTGGTGTGATAGAAGCTTGTCTCCTCCTAAAGAGACGGCGTAGGCGGGTGCGGACGTTCTCGAATAAACGAGGCAGGGTTGTAACGTGTGTGAGAATAGGTGGATTAAAGACGACGTGATACGACGAGCGCGAAGCGCTAACTCGAAGATGATAGGAGAGTCCGATCAAGCAAGACCAATACACAGTGATTGTTTCACACTGCGCGAGGCTGCGGCGATAACGGAACACTCAGGAATGGGGTATGGAAATGTGTAGAGCTACAAGGCTGTCTGCCGCAGTCTTCTCGACCTGTTGGCTGCCTCTCACGCCGAAGCGCTCTCAAACTTTTCTGGTTGGTACGCGTACAGCTGTCGCAGGCTAGGCCTGGCTGGCTTCTCGTCCAACTGCAGCTTATCTGGTGTGGTGACCAGTTCTGCAGAGGGTACCCAAGCGTTCCACTGAACTCAGATGGAAGCCTATAGGCAAGCACAATCTATGCCGATTTTACGGACACTAGAATTGTACCACAATAGCGCAGATTCTGCTTACGGACTTCCCCAGGCAAAGAATGAGGTAGATAACACAAGGGACTTGTGGTCGTCAACCACCTAAGGGAGTGAGGGGACTGGTGAGCGTAACGGGGCTCAGGAGTGTGAAAAGGAACTTGTCCTAATGTAGCGGTGCGACTGCCGCGCTACGTTAAGCAAGGCGAAGGTAAAAGTGAACTGAACCGGTGACACACCCAACTTAACGCGGAGACAAGTCACGCGCTAGATGTGCAGTCGACGTGGAGAGCGTGGAACGTATAGGACTTTATACAAGTCTTCAACCACAAGTATCACACGGCGGCACACTGAGTGGAGAACCAAGAGGACAAGTTAGATTGATGGAGTATGGAGGGTACAGTGGATACGCACCTGAGTGGAGAACCAAGAGGACAAGTTGGTTCCACTCAGGTAGCTACATGAGGGTTTATATACACTACTACAGCTGAGCTTGAACTGAGTCTAAACACTATTACTAAGTGTACAGTAAGACTCCTTGACTCAGGAGCTGACGCGTCGTGTCTAATAATAGCGCATCCTATTGTGCTGACTGATGCACATGTCATCGCGCTTACGAGCGGCTCCACTTTGCTGAGTAAAACCTAGTACAGCGAGTAAGCGTATATTACACATCATGACGTATGTATGTTTCTAGATCCTTCTAGAGTCTTCCATCTCCTTCCATCCAATCAGAACTTAACTAAACGTATAAGGGACCCTTGTCCCGCGATCACGTGCACATGGGTGGCATTCCGTGTGACTAACTGGTATCAGTACTTCGGCCCTTTATATCTTTACCAAATAAATGCGTATAAATATGCAAAAATAAGATAAAAATAATACGCGTCCGTGACAGATACCGGTATTGTCTGCTTTAGGCAGCTATTGTTCTCTGCCCTCCAATGGCATTTCTCCCTCTGGCGCACAGACCATGTGTATTGTGTTTGGATCACCTGTGCGCACAGACCATTCTTACCTAAGTGTCCTGTATATAAGGACTGCTATTTACGCCTTCACACTTCAGAGTTTACTTCCCCTCTGAAGTGTAAGTCCCTTTCTACCTTTCTATCTGCACCACCTTTACTCATAGACGGTCCATAGTAACTTGTCTACTAGGTGTGTATATATAAGAGTTTACTTCCCCTCTGAAGTTAACTTGTCTACTAGCTTTTTGCTATTATCTCTTCGCTCGTTAGTTCTGCGCTCAACAAAGCAGACAATACCGGTATCTTAACAATAGAGAACAATAAGAGCCATATATGACTCTGACAATAAAGATAAACAAAAGTGGTCCGTGCAAGTCTGGCCATAGTCCATAATAGTCCATAAGGGACAGATACCGTATTTAGTATGTGGGCTGACACAATCAGATCCCACAAGACATGTGACTTGAATCAGTCGTGTCTCAACATCCCTCCATGATTGGGACAGTCCATGATGATGTACAAAGATGGAGATGATAGTCTTTTGAAGAGCTGAAGCATTGTACAGAAGTTCGGGATTAAGATTGGAAGATTGATCCATGATACAGGACCATCTTATCTGGAGCAGATGACGCTCCATCCGAAACTTTATCATAAGCACTTCATAAGATCCTTGATACAGGACTACTTTTTGAAGCCTTAGAGTCTGTACACTTATTGTTGGTGAAGGTCCAACTTCTTCAGGGTCTAAGAAGGGTTTTTCTTAGCTCTTCAGATCAGAGAACATGATGTGCTTTGGTGTTAAACCAAGGATCGACGACCATTGACTGATTATCAGCACGATGTTCCTGAGGCTCCGTTTACACCATTCCTAGATCATTGACCATTTTTTCAAAGGTGTCTCTGGGCAGGGACTTGGTGAGTCCATCTGCGACCATTTCACCTGTGGGTGTACGTATCAGGTCTATGACCTTGTTTTCTACGTATTCCCTGACTACATGGTGTTTGATCAGAATGTGTTTGGACTGTCTTCCAGTGACAGGGTTTAATGCTAAGTCTACAGCACCCTTGTTGTCACAGTGTAGGGGAATAGGGGAGGTAACCTCGTATCCTAATTCGCCTAGGAAGGTAGTGTACCACTGAGCTTGGTTTGAGGCCTCAGAGAGGCTCATGTACTTGGCTTCTGTGGTAGACTGTGCAATGGTCTTCTGCTTTCTGGTGCACCATGAAATGGCTCCATTGGCAAGCAAGAAGACGTAGCCTGAGGTGGAGTGTTTTTCTTCCTGATCTCCCCAGGAAGAGTCACAGTAGCCGTGAAGGCCTTCTCCACCATTCCCTCCAGCATAGCGCAACGCATAGTCCTTTGTGGTTTTAAGGTATGCTATGACGTATTTTGCTAAGCGTAAATGCTGTGGTGAGGGATTGGAAGCGAATTGGCTAAGGCACGCAACAGCGAAGGAAATATCAGGTCTGCTTCCAATCTGCGCATAGAGCAGAGACCCGATTATCTGTTGATACTTCTTAATTTCAGAAGTAGAGGCCTGATCATCAAATTTGATCAAATGTGCCTCGGCGCCAGAAGGGAGAGGAGTGTATACTGGGTTGGAATCAGACATTCCAAAGCGTTCAACCACATCACGGATGTAATCTGATTGGTTGATTTCCATAGTGCGGTTTGCATGGTCTCTGGTGATGTTAACACTAGGTAAGACTGGATTTCACCAAGATCAGTCATCTCATATCGGCTTGATAGAGATGCTTTCAGATTATTGATCTTTGATAGGGAACTCCCAAGTATAGTGATGTCATCTACATATAAGATTACGAAAAGTGTATCACCCCCCTCTTGAAGATGATACACATATACTCCTGCATCAGAGTACGTCCGCGTAAAGCCTAGGTCTACTAGGACCCCATGGAATTGCATGTTCCATGCACGGGAAGCCTGTTTCAGGCCATAAAGGGCCTTTTGTAACCAGCACACAAGGTGCTCGGAACCAGCTGTGACGAAACCGACCAGTTGCTCCATATAGATTTCTTCCTCCAGTTCCCCATGAAGGAATGCCGACTTGACATCCATCTGGTGAATATGCCAGTCCTCAAGCGTAGTGAGTGCGAGGAGAAGTCGTAAAGACTCGAAGCGGGCAACTGGGGAGAAAGTTTCGTCAAAGTCCACCCCCTCTAGTTGGGTGAACCCTTTTGCCACTAGCCTAGCACGAAAGCGTCCATCCGCTTTCTTTTTGAACACCCATTTACATTTGACCACCTTCCTTCCTTCAGGGAGGGGTTCAAGTCTCCAAACCTCAAGCTTGTCAAGAGCGTCCAGTTCATACTGGCACGCTTCAAGCCAATCGACAGCTTGGTCAGACTCCATGGCTTGCTTGAAGGTTTGCGGGTCCTTGTAACCAGGAACCTCCGCAGCATTAAGCAAGTCCATCATTCCCAGCCTACTGCTACCCTGCACGAATTCATCATTGTCCTCTGTGAAGTAGCGAGGATTTGTGAATCGTACCCTTGTGCTCCGCCTTGGGCGAGCAGGCGATATAACCTGAGTGTTCCTTGGAGATCTAGGAGTTTCCCTAGGAGGAGACACCTCCCTATTGAAGTTAGGGGCAGGTATAGGCGCGGAGACAACTGGAGGCCTTGTGGAGCGGGTACGGTGACGTGTGGGAGCAGGGTTTGTAGGGGGAGGGGCTTGGGAAGGGGGAGTGTGGTAAATGGTTTGGTCTGCCTCGGTGGGCGTGACATTGGGTGGGGTGCTAGGCTGTTGTTGTACCACGGGTGCCAGAGGTGGTAGTACAAAGACTGGCGTAGTCTGAGGCACTGTGGGGGCAACAGCTGGTGTAGGTGGGCTAGGCACTACGAAGAATATCTCACCGCCGGCAGCGCCTCTTTCGAGTTCACCAGACATGGGAGGGGTGGTTTCAGAGTGTTGAGCCACAACACTATGGGATGGGAAGGTGTCTTCATCAAATGTAACATCTCGTGAAGAGATGAAGCACCGGCTATGTCTATCCCAGAGTTTGTAACCTTTTGACAAATGTTCATAGCCCACAAACACGGCTTCCCTCGATTTAGGGTCTAGTTTGCGCCAGTTGTGTTCGGGTACATGATAGTAGGCTTTGCAGCCAAATACTCTAAAGTAAGAGACATCTGGGACTGTACCATCCCAGAGCTCCAGCAGAGTTTTCCACTGATTAGAACGAGTGGGAGTGCGATTGTATATTTGCACTGCAGTTTGTACTGCTTGTTCCCAGAAGCCGAGGCTAAGGCCAGCATGGTGCAGCATGCTAGTTCCTTTTTCCATAATGGTGCGATTAAAGCGCTCAGCTCTCCCATTCTGTTGTGGAGAATTGTAACGCCACCACAGGGGTGTTAGGTACGACGTGTACCGCGTTCAAGTCAACGGGATCAGAAGGGCGCGAGTCGGTTAAGACTCAGTTCGGTGATGCACAAGTATCGCTCGGTTTCCCTGGAACCGAGGATAATAGTAAGAGGGCAAGGCTCAAGCGCAGCGGTGAGCAAAAGCGTGGACTCAAGCGCAAAGGCGAGTCAAGGATCGTTCGTGAGGCAAAGACGATGTGGTATTACACAAGAAGTCAAGTCTACCGTACAAGCTAGGTAAAGTGTGACTTATATACTACTATAGGATGTTTGTGAAGAGCAAACATATGGCACGATCATGAGTCAAGAGTCCTGAAGCGTGAACAAAGGGAAGAGTCGCATATGGTACAGGTGAATCCCGCGGGGTCATGCGCGCCTCAGAGATGGTCAGCGGATGAAAAGAAGCGTAAAACGACCAACCCTATTGCTGAGGCACAAGGTGCGAGATAAGAGTCAAGAAGCGCGAGTCATCGGACCGTATCATAATCGTACAATCAAGTTAGTGAGTAAAATCATAACATTACCCCCCCATCAGAATTGAAGTCGCCTCGACTTCAACTAATCGCTAGTGTAAGCATAGTCCTCCTCGCCAGGGATGTTCGCAGGGACAGGAGAGGGGGTACAGGGGCAGGTGTGTCGGCACAAAAACATGAAGCGTCCTCTCTCTCCACAGTCCCAACACATTTCATACATGGGGCACTTGATCTCCTCGTGCGTGGCGTCATACCTCAGGCACTTCCCACACCACCTAGGGCAGGAATCTGGGTCTGCGTGCGCGGGGGTCATGGGGGAGAGTTGACGAATGAGGCAGACCTCAAGCCTATGGGCCCGACTTCTGCACCACTGACACGGCTCCCGAGCCCACCGCTCCAGACACTGTGCCACGAGGTGTTCCGTCGACTTACACTGGAAGCACTTGCGTCGACGCCCACTGCCTTCCCCCTGAAGGCGGGGCATCTTGCTAGGTCCAGCGGCGCGAGGTGCGAGAGGGGTAGGCTCCGGTGAGCCACGCGGACATACCGGCTTGGCATGAAGCTCGGCGTACTTGTCCGCGATAGGGGGAATCGCCCGAGCGTATTGGAGACGCTTCCGGACCGAGGAAAAGTCCATGTCGAGGTGGAATTGGTCTCATGTCAACTCGGTCTCCAGTCGTTGGATGTCTGCCTGACGGACGCGAATCGCGTCACGACGCGTGAGACACGTGCGCAGTCGGGACACTTCCGCGTGGAGATGGGGGTTACGGAGCTCGACGAGGACTTCGTTCAGGACGATGGTGCGAGGGTCATGGGGATGAAACATATTGAGTTGATTGTCCGTGATGTGCTGCACCAGCTGACCCATATAAACTTCATTGAGGAAGACCTGCGACGCATAGCAGGGGTGACCCTTGCCCATGGTTCTGACAACTTCCTGATAATTGTGACGGTAGTAAATGTACTGTGCAGTCTGTTTAGTGGTTCCCGTCTCTCCGACTTGGAGGGGGAAGAACGTGGGAGATGTTGGGTCGTTGAGGAAGAATGGGATACCGGGGTCACTGTTCTCCTTATCTTCCTCGTCATCAAGGAGAGCTAAGGCGGGGTCGGGCTCGACAACTCGAGTCTGTGGGATTGGCGTGAAGGTGTGATCCATCCCAGCGGGGAATGGTGGGACTGGGATGTGGGCGGCGAGGATGGCGGGGGGTGACAACAGTGGTGGCGGGGTTAGGGCAACAGTGGTTTCGGATGGATAAGTGGGTGTGGTAGGCACATGGACGGTAACGGGTGTGTCGACGGAGTATGAGACGATAAGGGGTCAGGGAGGTTCGGACAACTCGGCGGGCAATGTGGGTTCTTCAGCTAACGACGTGAGGGCATAGGTGGCAAGTGCGAGTATGGGAATAGGGGGCGAGTCAGGAATAACCGAGTACGGCGTACGACCCTCTGGCTCAGAGGGGACACCAAGATCCTGTGAAGGGACGGTCAGATTTTCGAGAATAATCTCGACGGGGCGACGGGTCTGAATGGTGGAGACGATTGGAGTGGTAGTCATAATGGAGCGGAGTGTAGAGTCGAGGTGGTTTTGGTGTCGATGGGGCGCGTCTTATATCTTTCGTCCACCCCCTTTGGCGGTAGGATTTAGGTGATAGAAGTCGGCAATGAGGTCGGGCGCGTGTCGAACATTTTCAAAAGGCTCCCACGTGCTATCGCTTATCGGGAAGCCCTTCCACTGGACAAGGAATTGAAGTTTGCGCCCTTGTCCATGTGATCGGGACTGCAGGATGCGCTCCACTTCGAATTCTTCCTCTCCATCAATCAGATCTGGAGGTGGGCACGTGAAGTTTGCGCCGTGCAGCTCCATCTCCTTATATGGCGTAAGGAGGTTTGTGTGGAAGACCGGGTGTATTTTCCACATGCTCGGGAGTTCCAATTCGTACGAGACGTCTGATAAGACTTTCTTGACACGGAATGGCCCATGTCGTTTGGGCGCAAGCTTTGCGGTGGGGTAGAAGGTACGGAGATTAGTCCCTTCCAGCCAAACCATGGCGCCTTCTCGGTAGGGGATAAAGCGCGTCTTGCCCCTTTTCGCCATTAATTCTTGCGCGTGTTTGATGCAGTCTTGCACGTGTTGCCGTCTGATGACCATCTCTTCTAGGCGTTGTTCCACAGATGGGGACAACGTGGGTTTTGGTGTCCACATGGTACGTGGTTCCCATCCCATAATAAGTGAGAAGGGCGACTCCTTCATGGTTGCGTTAGGCCAGGCATTGTGTGCAAATTGGGCAACTGGTAAGGCTTCAGCCCAATTGTCCTGCTGCACATTGCTCCAGTGCCAAAGATACTGCTCCAACCACTGGTTCGTTCGCTCTGATTGTCCGTCCGTCTGAGGGTGGTAGGCGGACAATATGTTTTGGTGGATTCTGAGGACCTTGCAGAGATTGGTCATGAATGCGGATGTGAATCGGGGGTCTCGGTCTGTAATAATCTTTCGGGGGATGCCGTAGTGGGGATATACATGACGGAGGTAGAGGCGTGCTACCCCTTCTGCTGTGATCGACTCGTTGCACGGGATGAAAATTGAAGCTTTCGAGCAATCGTGGTCCATGATGGTAAGTATGGAATCGTATCCGTCTGATGGGGGAAGTTTGGTGATGAAGTCCATGGCGACGACCTCAAATGGTTCAGCGTTTGGGTCTGTGGTGATGGGGAATAGGTGTGGTTTTTGATGGTGAGGGTTGATCTTGTTTGCCTGGCATGTCGCGCATCCTTTGACATAGTCTTCTACGTCTTTGCGCATGCTGGGCCACCAGTAGTTGCGTTGTAGTAACTCGTAAGTGTTTGCGATTCCCAGGTGTCCCATGGCAGGCGTGTCGTGGAAAAAGGTGATTACCCCCCGTTTAAGGTCGTTATCGCCCACAACAACCAACGCGTCGTTCTTCCACCACAGCCCTCCCACCTTTTTCAGGTTGTGGGGCTCGACCCATCGCAGTACATCCTTCTCATCAAGGTTTTGTGATATCTGGGTCCAAATGTCCATATCGTGCATGGACATTTCCATTGCTCGAAGGAAGCGGTCTGCAGGGAGGACAATAATGACATTATTGTCCTCTTCGTGTGCTGCGTAGTCCGCTCTTCACGATAAGGCATCCGCGCGACTGTTTCTAACTCCAGAGATGTGTTTCAGGAGGAAATCATACTCTGAGAGTTCCAGGAACTCATGCGCGACTTGTCTGCTAATCTTTCTCGGTTCCTTCCAATACTGGAGGTTGGCGTGGTCGGTGTGGATGATGATCTTATGGGGGGAACCGACAAGATAGGTGCGCCACGCTTGTAGGGCTTTGACCACTGCCAGCAATTCTCTATCGTAGATATCATAGTTGCGTTCTGCTTGACTGAAGGACTCAGAATGAAACACGACGGGGTGTAACTTTTGGTCCGGGCCGAGCTGATTAAGTATGGCTCCGATGGCGACATTGGACGCGTCGACCTCTAGTTCGAATGGCTTTGTGAGGTCGGGGAATAGCAATGTGGGTTCGTGCTCTATGCTGCGTTTGACATTGTCAAATGTGTCTTGCTCTCGTTGTCCCCAGTGCCATGGGGTGTCTTTACGGGTTAGGTTGTGTAGTGGTCGTGCGAGTGCGGAAAAACCTCGGATAAACTGCCAGTAGAAGTTGCAGAACCCAAGAAATGCGCATACTTCACGAAGGTTTTTCGGGGCTGGCCACTCCCGGATTCCCCGTACTTCTACAGGGTCCATCCGCAGATTACCGTGGCCTATGATTAATCCGAGATATTCAACTTCAAGTACCTCGAACTCGCACTTTTCCGGTTTGATGTAGAGGTCATATTCCTCGCATAGGTGAAGAACTTCATGTACTATGGCGTGGTGATGGGGATAGTTGAGGGGTGTGGCGATTAGAATATCGTCCATATAAACAATCACTTCGTTTGTGAGGGTGAGAGGTTGAAAAGTGTTGTCCATCATTGCTTGGAATGTGGAGGGGGAGTTAGTGAGTCCGAAGTACATGACAAGGGGTTCATACAACCCCTGGTTGGTTTTGAAGGCGGCTTTCCACTCGTCTCCTAACTTAACTCGCATGTTGTTATACCCCCACTTGACATTGAGCTTCGTATATAGGTGCGCATTGCGTATTCGATCGACGAGTTCTGGGATTAATGGGAGTGGGTAGTGGTTCCGAACTGTAAGTTCGTTTAGTCGTCTATAGTCTTGAACGGGACGGAGTTTGCCGTCCTTCTTCTTAATAAAGAAGAAGGGGGATGCATAGGGTGATTTAGACGGGCGGATGTATCCTTTCGCGAGTTGTTCGGTGAGGAACGTGGTCAAAGCTTCTTGCTCGTTCTGCGCGAGCGGGTAGACCTTACAGTCTAGTGAGGCGGGGGTGTTGGGGAGGAGATCTATGGTGTGATCCCAAGGGCGAGAAGGGGGGAATCGATGAGACGCCTCTTCGTCGAAGATTTTGCGATGGCGCCTGTACTCTTCCGGGATCATCTCCTCAAAAGTGCGTTCCTTTTTCTTTTCTGCCTCCTGTTGCGCTAATTCAGAGGCCGTAGTGGTCTTCCACAAAATGCGATCTGGGGCTCCCGCTCATCATCCATGAGCTGCTCCCACACTTCCTCGTCAAGTTCATACGTCTCCAACACCCGGATGGAGGCCTCCATGGGCGTGGCTTCATCTGACAAGTGAAGGCTCGAGATCACAACCGGCTGGAACTCTTCGTTCAGCGTCGCATCTCCCCACTTGATCGCGGGCTCAAAGGCCGTGAACCAAGGGTATCCCAGGATCACTTCGTCCCTTCCCAGATTCGTAACCAAGAAGCGAAGCGTCCTTTCTTCCTTTCCCGTTCGCACGGTGAGGTCCGTGTATTGCGTGATAGCACCGTCTTGATTGTGGGTGCCGTCCACATTCCAAATGCGGATAGGGTGAGTCACCCCCCGTGTTCCGATTTGGAGTCGCTTCAGAAGCAAGGAGCATATGAAATTGTCGGTAGCTCCCGAGTCAATGAGGACTTGTCGTTCGGCCGTTGTGTGTGCAGATTTGAATAATACTGGGATTCGCATAGATCGATATCTGCTAGTGTACACGTTCAAGTTTTAATGCTCTAGCCAGGCCGCCGGGTTCAAGCGTCGAGAAAATCATCTCGTCCAAATAACTTTTCCACCATGAGGTCTCGTACCTCCTGAGTTTGCGCTTTCATCGCTGCGATCTGTAGATCTGCCTGCTCTTCATTCGATAGTGCGCGACTAGACTGTATGGCGAAAGAAGAGATGGCGGGGGCTGATATACTTGAACTCGCAGGAGTCGTGGCTGATGGTCGCGGGGACATGGGGGTTGGCGCCAGGGTAGATGTAGTGGCAGCCACTCGCACGCCCTTTGAGGACAGTTATGCGAGATGTGCCCTTGCGCACGGCATCTAAAACATCGTCCCTCCTTTTGAAGCTGAGCCTTGTCGGCGTTGGTGAGGGCCATGGAGGCTCTGGCGCGTCCAACATCCATGGCGTTAGGGTCGCAAGTTCCTTTGAGGGCCTGGACCCACTGCTCTCGGCTTTGGCCACCTTTCTTTTGCTGGGGCTTCCCTTTTCTGAGGCAATCCTTAAGAATAAGGTATTCAGCTTGTTGTAATCGGGCAGCCGCCTTCCACTGCTCCCAGTTGACAGGGTGCTGGAAGCGGACAGCGTTGACTACTAACTGGTTTGGTAGTCCATCCTGGAATAACTCCAGCATCGTGGCTTCGTCGGGGTTGTACCCCACTTTTGTGACAAGGTTCTGGAAGGTTGCGACGTACGTGTCGATGTCTCCTCCCTTCATAGTGAGGTTCTGGAGCGCCTTTCGCGCGTTGGCCTGTGTTGAAGTGGGGATACGCCGTTAATCCCTTCGACATGGTTAGGGTTTATGATGTCATTTCGGCGTGATGTCTACAATAACCCGACTCGTAATACCTAAGGCTGGGTAGCTCAGTTGGAAGAGCACGGAGATCTAATCCGGGGTCTTGGGTTCGATCCCCAACCTGGCCATGTACTTTTCCCCTATTTGAGGTCCCTTTCGATCGTTGTCCGGGGTGCTGCTCGTCGTGCAGGGTACACCCCCTGGGACTTCATCAGCCTGTTCCGAAGTGTCGGTGTAGGCCTGTACAAATCGATCTCTGACCGTGGCCCATAAAACTTCGTTGTTTCGGTTGACTCCAGCCGCAATTTGGTCCTCCAACCACTGCGCCTGCTCGTCGACCCAATCGTTCACTAGTGGGCCCTGGATGTACGACAGGAACGTCATGGCTCGTGAGGCCGGGATTGAGAGTTGATCAACGGTGGGGTTCATCTCTTTGTAGAGTCGAAATGCCTGCAAAAGGCTTTGCTTTCGTCTCGTACTCCGGTGAACTCGGGAGGGGGGTTCCCTCCCAACTGTCCATTCCCTCCAGGACCTGGCGCTACTGGCGCGGCTCCTCCTGGCATGGCGCCACCGCCACTGCCACCGCCACCGCCACCACCACCAGATGGTACTGGTGCGCTGCCACTAGGTGGGTTGGGTGCTCCTCCTCCTCCAGCGCCACCGCTGGTGAGGGTCGTACTAGCCGAGGCCTGCTGGGTTTGGGACATAGCGTAGGTTGGAAAGTATGTTGTTGGGGCAGGTAGGTTTGTCGTGGGTACAGGGACGCTAGGTGATGGGGAATTGTCGTCAATGGCAATGCCAGAAGTGGTATGGGTCGAGAGGGGTCCAACTCCGAGTGCCTGGGGTACTATACTGATAGTGTACCGGTCAACTGGCACAGCACCTCACCGACAACCAATTGAACATGTTCCACCCTCACGACCCTTGCCACTATTGTCCTCAACGAAGTACTGGTCGAGATCCGCAACCCCTGTCTCCATGCGGATATTTCCCATCTCCGCGAGTGCCTCACACGCCGGGATGCCATCCGCACCCGCCAGTCCGATATCCGGCGTCTGGAGACGGAACTGACACAGGATCAGTTTCACTTGGAATGGACTTTTCATCAGTCCGGAAGCATCTTCAGTACGCTCGGGCAATCCCTCTCATCACCAACAAATACGCCGAGCTTCATGCGAAGCCTGTGCGCCCTCGAGGCTCGCCAGAGCCTGTCCCCCTTGCCCTCCGTGACACTGGACCTAAGCGAAATGCCCCGCCTCCACGGGGAGGGTGGTGGGCGCAAACGCAAGTATTTTCAGTGTAAGTCGACGGAGCATCTAGTGGCTCAGTGTCCGGAGCGATGGACGAGGGAGCCGTGTCAGTGGTGTGGAAGTCGGGCCCATAGGCTTGATGTCTGTCTCATCCGATGACTCTCTCCTATGATGCCTGCGCATGCAGCCAATGGATAGTGGTGGCTTATATAATTGATACCCCCAGCTGATGGTGAGAATCTTTTATCGTTCATACTCAGCCGACGTCGGCTGACGTCGGAGACTCCCACATGATTGATACTCCAGCCGGCGCCGGCTGGGAGCGGGGGGTCTGCTTTGCAATGATAAGTCTGCAACAGTGAATATATAATACTAGGTAGTACACCTGAGTGACAGGGAACAAAGAAAATAGAGATATACCAAAGGGGATTGCTGAATGGATGTGAGAGGGATTCATCAATGGTGCAACAAG
>JANSJP010000300.1:0-20585 GCA_024734325.1 Lactarius hatsudake | reverse complement strand
TCACGGGGATCCCTGGTCTAAGGGGATATGCCGGAGACGACTCACCTTCACAGGAAAGAGAGTCCGAGAGACGAAGAATCGAGATAAAGATGGTGGTATTGAAAGAAGACCAAGATGGGCGATCCTGGTCTTCCACGACTACTACTTATACAGATACGCGCGGGCTTTCAAGCGCCGCTCCAAACTATTCTAGCCAATAGCGTAAGTAGAGCAAACCCTAATACAGCTATCCTAGTAATGAGTCACATCGAGTCATGATCCGATCCGTTATCGTACACAATCACATGCGCCGAGCTTACCCGGCTGACTGATCCAATAAGTCCATGACGATGTATCGCTGACGTGGTGTCATCCCCGAGCGTCAGTGTCCCACTTCCGGGCCGAACGTAACATCACCCCCTTTTCAGGATCGGGCCCCAGACCGACCGTGGCAGATCTCCTCTCGGAGACGCGCAATCCGGGCTCCCTCCTCGACTCCGGGGCGGTAGGAGTCCCTCTCGTCCTCGATGCGCTTGATGGCGTTGGCGCGCTGGAGACGGATCACGCATTCCCGACCATGCGTCCGATCTTGTCGAGCTCGTCGATCTTCTTTTTTGAGCTCCTCCTCCTTCGCCACGTAACCTGCTTGGAGGCACGGTAGCGGTGGACCTCCGCCGTGACCGTCAGGTCGTCATAGCCATACAGGCCATGTCGACCGACTCGCGGTAGGTGCTGTCCTGATCTAAAAAGACCAGGTCGTCGTCGTTGTAGGTGGGCGTGGGTTCGTCGTAGTTGGGGGCGGCGTGCACCGACTTGCCGTACTGCTGGTCGCTGCCTCGTCTGTAGGCGAGGACGAAGGGGTCCGCCGTAAAGACGAGCTGCGTTATACCGAGCTGGGTGCAACCGGCCCTGAGCGTCGCGAATCTGGAAGGGGATGAAGTGTACTCCCCTGTTGTGGTGGAACCCGCGCGGTGGCGGAGTTTCCACGCGAGATCGGGAAACTGGACTGTGTTCCTCCGGACGGTAGAGGCGGCGCATCTCGGGTCCTTCGATGGGGGAGAGTGAGTGGTTCCCCGTCCGTGCTGCATAGCGGCGGGGTTTCGTCGTGAGTAGTGGTGAGGTGAGTCCCATACGTAAGGTGTTGGTTGAGGGGGCAATGCTCCTGGGACAAGTACCGGTCGTAACTGCGATCTTCTTGTACTTGAGCCTCGTCTTGACGGGACGGAGGTCTCGTGGGAACATAGCCTTGCGGAGACGGGCTTCGTGTGCCTGCTGCTGTAGGTGTTGGCGAAGGAAGGAGGGATGGAATGGGGGTAGTTGGACGACTGGGGCTGGGTTGAACGGACTGGGCAGGCGACAGGGATGGTGATGGCGGGGCGTTCTGAATGATAACAGTGGGCTGGACTGAGATGGGGAGTAGGTCGTCGAGGACATAGTGTACTTGAACTGGGGATTGGGACATGAGTAGATGGAAGTGGGAGAGAGGGAGATGGGGACGTCTCTTGGAAAAGCCCTGTGCTTATATGTGTTTCTCTGGCGGGGTTTTGAACGTTTGAACTCCCTTATCGCTTCATCAGCAAATACGTCATCCTTTGAGACCCATTGATTATCGGAGTCCGGGTATCCGCGCCATTTGACCAAATACTGCAGTTTCTTTGTTCTGCCGAAGCGCTGAGAGTCTAGAATCTTCTCGACCTCGTATTCCTCTTCGCCATCAATCAGATCTGGCGGTGGGCGCTGATAGTTGGGGCCGTGTGTGGGAGTTTCGCGATAAGGAGTCAGAAGGTCCGTGTGGAATACTGGGTGAATGCTCCACTGCGTGGGAAGTTCCAATCGATAGTTGACTGTGGACATCACCTGGATGACTTTAAAAGGGCCGTGTCTTCTGGGCGCGAGTTTGGCGGTTGGTTGATTGGTGCGTAAGTGGCGTCCTTCTAGCCATACGAGGTCCCCGATTTGGTACTTGGGCGTATCTTTGTGTTTGATCCACCCCTGCTGCGCTTTTCTCATCAGTTCCTGGGCGCGCAATCTAGCCTCTTTGAACTGTTTGACGCGGAGTGCTACCTGGGGAATAGGAGAGGGTCTGTCTGTCCAATCGGCGCGTGGGTTGTATCCCATGAGGATGCTAAAAGGGGATTCTTTGGTAGCTTCGTTGGGCCAGTTGTTGTGAGTGAATTCCGCCATGGGGAGGTAGTGAATCCAGTCGTCTTGTCGCTCGTTGACCCAGAAACGCAAATATTGTTCTAACCATTGATTGGTGCGTTCCGATTGCCCGTCTGTCCTGGGGTGATAAGCCGTGGAGATGTTCTGTTCGATCCCCAGTATCTTGCACAGTTCGCGTGTGAATTTGGACGCGAATCGCGGGTCTCTATCGCTGATAATGCGCGCCGGTAGTCCGAATCGGGAGAAGACGTGTTTTACGTACAGGGCTGCAGTTCCTTCTGCGCTTATCTCCTCTAGGCAGGGGATGAATATGGCCGCTTTTGAGCAGTCGTGGTCCGTTACTGTCAGTATCGTGTCGCAGCCGTCTGCTTGTGGTAATTTCGTGATGAAGTCCAACGCTATGGTTTCGAATGGCATGGCTTCTGGTTTTGGGAATATGGGCTGTAGCGGCGCGCGTGTGGGTCGGTTATTGACCTTGATTCGTTGACAGTCTGCGCATCCTTTGACGTAGTTTTGTACTTCCTGTCGTAGACCGGGCCACCAATAGTATCGTTTGACCATTTTAATCGTTCGGCTAATTCCCGGGTGTCCATGTACCGGTGGATCGTGGTGGGCCTGAATGATGTGTCTTTGTTCGATTTGATCCCCTGTGACTGCGCGCCGTCCATCTTTGTACCATGTGCCTTCGATCTTTTTGAGCTTGTGAGGGTCGACCCACCGTCGGATGATTTCTTCGTCTTGGGTGTATACTGGGTTCGTAGGTTGCATTTCCGCGACGGTTATCGTGTTTCCGAGTCGTGTTGGGTCTTCGGTAGTGTCGATCTCTGCTGCTCTGACGAGGATGTGGTCTGGTAATACTGTGACTTGCTCATTGTCATGGTCTCCTTGGTCGTAGTCCGGTCGTCGGGATAATGCGTCGGCTCGTCCGTTGGCTGTGCCTTTGATGTGGTGAATCTCTATATCGTATTCTGAGAGTTCGAGCACTTCCCGGGCTACGCGTCTGGATATCTTTTGGGGGGATCTCCAGTATTGCAGGTTCATATGGTCCGAGAATACTTTGATCTTGTGTGGCGATCCTGCGAGGTATTGTCTCCAGTTACGTAGGGCTTTGACTATGGCGAGTAGTTCCAGGTCGTAGATGTCGTAGTTTCGTTCGGCTGCGTTGAGGGTGTTTGAGTAGTATGCGATGGGATGGCGTTTGTTGTCTTCGCCTCGTTGAAGCAGTACTGCTCCTACCGCGTATCCTGACGCGTCGACTTCTAGCTCGAAGGGTTTGTCCAGTTCCGGGTGTTTGAGTACTGGTTCTTGTGTTACCAGCTCTTTAAGTTTGTCGAATGCCTGTTGCTGTTCCGTTCCCCATGTCCATTCCGTGTCTTTGCGGGTGAGTTTGTTGAGGGGTCGTGCGTGTGTGGCAAAATTTCGGATGAAAGCGCGGTAAAAGTTGCAGAAGCCTAGGAATGATCGCACCTGTTTGACGGTTTTTGGGGTAGGCCATTCGCGTATGCCCGAAATTTTGATGGGGTCCATGCGAATCACCCCCTTTTCAATGATTACCCCCAGGTAATCAAGGGAGGAGGAGTGGAAGGTGCATTTCTCCAGTTTCAGGTAGAGGTCGTGTTCTTCGAGGAGGTCTAAGACTGCATGTACGGCTTCCGTGTGATCTTGTTCCGTTGTTGTTGTTGCAATGCCAATGTCGTCCATGTATGCTCGTATGATGGTCCCTTTGCGTTCGAAGTACTCGATGAGTGGAGCGATGATGTAGTTCATCATCGCTTGGAAGGTGGCCGGCGAGTTCGTTTGTCCAAAATACATGACTAGTGGTTCGTACAGCCCGTACTTGGTCTTGAATGCTGCTTTCTCTTGGTCGCCTTCTTTGATGAGTATGTTGTTGTACCCCCATCGCACGTCGAATTTGGAGAAGATTACTCCACCGCTTAGGTCTGCGATGAGTTCGGGTATGAGAGGGAGTGGATACTGGTTGCGTATGGTCCATTTGTTGATCACTCGGTAGTCCTGTACTGGTCGTAGTTTTCCGTCCTTCTTTTTGATGAAAAAGAAGGGAGATGCGTACGGGGATTTAGAGGGCCTAATGTATCCTTTTGCCAGTTCTGCGTCGAGCCATTCCTTGAGTGCTTTGTCCTCTGCCTGGTTCATCGGGTAGATTTTGCAGTCGATGTGATCGGGGGCGTCTGGTTTGAATTCGATGGCATGATCCCATGGTCTGGAAGGCGGGAGGCGGTGTGACTCCTCTTCGCTGAAGACTTTCGCGTGTCGTTTATACTCGTCCGGGATCTCCTTCTTCTCCGTGTATTGTTGTGCTGTGATTGCCAGTTCTGTTGCCGTGGTTCGTAGGTGGATGGGTAGTGAGTCTTCTTCTAGTTCTGCGAGGATGTGTTCCTTGTGTTGGTCCATGCATTGTTCGAGTGTCTGTCGTAGTTGTTCCATTGCTGATCGTGCCGTGAATGGTCTAAGCGGATTGGTCGTGCGTATAATGATGGGGTATTGCTTGGTATCCAACGTTGCAGTGGCCCAGTGGATCCTAGGTTGGAAGGTGGCAAGCCAGGGATATCCGAGTATGACGTCTTCTCCTCCTACGTCTGTGATGAAGAATGGGATCGTTTTGACTTTCCCGTCTGTTTGTACGTTCAGGTCGGTGTAATGGGTGATCTTCCCGCCTTTGTTGTGTGTCCCGTCGATGTTCCATATGTTACGGGGTCGTTCTAGTTCTTTGATCCCAATGCCCATTTGTTTGGCAAAGTTGGGATGCATAAAGTTATTAGTGGCTCCTGAGTCCACTAGTGCTTGTTTGTCGGCCATTGAGTTACTCGTGCGGATCGAAACTGAAACATGCATAGATCGATAGCGTGTTATGAACTGCGAGTTACATTGAGAAGCCCTCACCCAGGCCGATGGGTTCAGGCATCGGGAAAATCCTTCCTCATCCATTCCCCCATCTGATTGTGAAGCTCCGCCATTTTGCCCATCATTAGGGTCATCGGCGTTTCGGTCTCTTGGGGTGGTGTGGTTGGCTCGTCTAGATTGATGAGTGGTTCCTCCGCTACGCTAGGGGGTGCGGTAGGAATTTCTTCTATATAGGCACTCCGTCCTTGAGGAGGCCCGTTAAACCCTTGTCGTGGTTGACGAGGCTGGGAACAATCGCGTGAGAAATGGCCTTTGCGCCCACAGTTGTAGCAGGTGACGTCCTTAACGTTAAAGACCCCGCGTCCTCCATGTCCACGTTGGATAAAGCCTCCCCTCGGTGAGAACGGGGGGCGATTGTTGCGGTGGTTGAGTTCTGGGCGGTTTGGGTCGCCTACTTCAGCCACTCGAGCTCGGATTCTTCCAGGGGTGGTGTCCATTGCGTCGGGGTGGTTCTGATATTGCCGCCATGCCGGTTGGTGCGGTCGTTGCGGTGGTTGGAAGCGCATTTGCTGCTGCTTGGGTCGCTGGGGCGCGGGTAGTCGTCCGAACCCGTCTTGCCTTGCCTTCATGTGAAGGTATTTCTTTTGCTGCTCGATTACGGCAGTCTTCCATTGTGAGTAGTTTCTGGGGTCGTGGAATTGGTAGGCGTTACGGTAGAGGTCCATGGGTAATCCTCTCGTGAACTTGTCGAGGACTAATTGGTCATCTAGGCGGTAGCCAGCTAAGCGGACCGTTTTTTCGAATTTAGTCACGTAGCTGTCAATGTCTGACCCCGCCATGCGGAATCCTTTGTCGAGCTCTAGGCGAGCGTTCTCTTGTTCTAGGTTATCGCGGAATTGCCTTCTGAATGCGATTTCGACACCGCTCCAGAGCCAAGGGTCGTGTTGGTCTGTCTGTTTGTCGAGCCATTCCCCTGTTTTTGTGGCCCATTCGTCGACGAGGTCCCCTTGTATGTAGGTGAGGAACATCATGGCTTTGGTGTAGGGGTGACTGATGCTCCGGTTGAACTTGTTGACCCCTGCAAATCGGTTCCATTGGGACAAGAATGCTTCCGCTTTATCACGTTCCCCTTTGAAGATGGGGGGTTCTTTGCCGACGAATCGGTCTGTAAGGTGAGCGGGGTCGATGGTGCTGTTGCTGCGGGGAGTCCTCCTCCTCCGCCGTTTCCTCCATCGCCACCTCCGTCTCCGCCCTTGTTGTCTCCGGGGTCTCCCCCAGGTGGCGGGTCATCGGGGTGTCGTGGGTATTTGGTGTCAAATAGCGCTGTGCCAATTCGCATTTGTTCGTGGGTGACTGTCTGACTCATAGTGGTAGGGATGGACTTAGCGATAAGCTCTAGGGCTTCTTCTTCTTGTTCGTCTCGGATTACGCGGATTTCTTCCGGGTTGCTGGCGAGTGATGGGGATGGTGCAGGAGTTTTAGGAGTAGGGGATCGAGCTGGTTCTTCTATTTCTCCGTCAATGGGTCCCCACTGGTCACGGGTTACTACCTCGCTGTTGCGGATGTCGAGGTTAAGTGCGGATGATGCGGGTTTTGTGACTTGGAATTTATTGTTGGCGTCGCTCCAACGGATCTCGGTCCAACAGGTGAAGTCGAAGTTGAACTCGACTGGGATGATGTGTTGTCGGTCTTGTGGGTCAATGTAGTAGGCGACGTATCCAGGGATTTCAGCGTCGTCCTTCCAGAAAGCTGATTGAAGGTATCTTTTGGGAACGTTACGTTCTCCTCGTCGGTCAATGTAGTAGGGGCGAAAGGGCACCCAGAGGTCTTTGGTTTTAGGATTGGCCACGGTGGATCTTGGTCTTAATGTAACGTCTACCACGGACACTTGCCTGACTTAGGCCTCGGTAGTCGCGGCGATCCTAAACGATCTGTAGAATAGGCGATTTGTAATGGCGTCTGGGTACTCAGCTGGGTGTGGAGCTAGATCTCCGTTCAAGGCGATAAAGGCGTGTAAGTCCTCCTCTTGAGGTACGTTGGCTGGTGGTTCGTCGAGCGGAACGATGGTTCTCCAAGAAGGGTGATCGACGATATAGATATAGCCGTACGGTCTGGCGACTCGTTCGTTGTGATAGAGAAAGACTCGGTGAAATACTGATCCAAGAGGGTATGCGTCCACTGCCCGTCACGGGAACTCGGGATAAGCTCACGGGGATCCCTGGTCTAAGGGGATATGCCGGAGACGACTCACTTCACAGGAAAGAGAGTCCGAGAGACGAAGAATCGAGATAAAGATGGTGGTATTGAAGAAGACCAAGATGGCGATCCTGGTCTTCCACGACTACTACTTATACAGATACGCGCGGGCTTTCAAGCGCTGCTCCAAACTATTCTAGCCAATAGCGTAAGTAGAGCAAACCCTAATACAGCTATCCTAGTAATGAGTCACATCGAGTCATGATCCGATCCGTTATCGTACACAATCACATGCGCCGGAGCTTACCCGGCTGACTGATCCAATAAGTCCATGACGATGTATCGCTGACGTGGTGTCATCCCCGAGCGTCAGTGTCCACTTCCGGGCCGAACGTAACAATGGCGCAGTCTGCTTCCGCGCCGTCTCCCTCCTCGTAGGTGCCAGGCTGCGCCTTGGGGGAGTCGGCGGTTCCTCTGATGGTGGGGTCGGGGAAGGAGTTGAGTACTGCGATGGCATCTTCGCAGGTGACAGGTCCGCGGGGAGTGACGAGGCTCTGGACCACCGTGTCGATGGTGGACTGCGAGGGCAGGGAGCAGGAGGACATTGTGCGAAGGAAGACAGGGTGAGTGTGAGTAGCAGGGGTTGCTGTGGGACTTAGCTCGTCTTGGGCCCTCTTTATATGTGTTTCTCGTAGAGGGTTAAGCGCCTTGAAGTCTTGAATTGCCTGGTCGGCGAATACTTCGCTCCGGTCGACCCACTGATTCTCCGAGTCTGGATATCCCTTCCATTTTACCAGGTATTGGAGTTTCCGGGTTCTCCCGAATCTTCGCGAGTCCAGAATCTTCTCGACCTCGTATTCTTCTTCTCCATCGACTAGATCCGGGGGCGGGCGCTGGAAATTTTCCCCATGCGTGGCGGTCTCTTGATATCTGGTGAGAAGATCTGTGTGGAATACCGGGTGGATGCTCCACTGCGTGGGAAGTTCAAGGCGGTAATTAACTGGGGACATCACCTGTGTTACCCTAAAGGGGCCGTGTCTCTTGGGCGCAAGCTTTGCGGTTGGTTGGTTAGTACGCAGGTGACGTCCCTCCAGCCATACGAGGTCTCCTTCCTTGTATCTGGGCATATCTTTGTGCTTGACCCATGACCTTTGCGCCTTGATAAGGAGCGCCTTGGCCTCGGCCCTTGCTTCTCGAAATTGATTGATTCGTAATGCCACTTGTGGGATGGGTGATGGCCTATCGATCCAATCAGCGCGTGGGTTGTACCCCATTAAGAGGTAGAAGGGGGACTTCCTTGTGGTCTCATGAGGCCAGTTGTTGTGCGTGAATTCCGCGATAGGGAGGTATGCCGCCCAGTTGTCCTGTCGCTCGTTGGCCCAGAACCGGAGGTATTGTTCCAGCCACTGATTGGTCCGTTCCGACTGCCCATCCGTTCGTGGGTGATATGCAGTGGAGACGTTCTGCGAGATGCCGAGGATGTTACACAGCTCGCGCGAGAACTTGGATGCGAAGCGCGGGTCTCTGTCGCTGATCACCTTGGTGGGTAGTCCGAACCGTAAGAAGACGTGCTTAGCGTATAGCGCGGCGGTTCCTTCTGCCGTGATTTCTTCGTTGCATGGGATAAAGATGGCCGCTTTCGAGCAGTCGTGGTCGGTGACGGTGAGGATGGAGTCAAACCCTTGCGAGAGTGGCAATTTGGTAATGAAGTCGAGTGCAATAGTTTCGAAGGGCAGTGCCTCGGGATTTGGGTAAATTGGGGAGAGCGGTGCCCTGGTAGGTCGGTTGTTCGTCTTGTGTCTCTGACACTCGGCGCACCCCTTAACGTAGTCCAGTACGTCCTGGCGGAGGTTCGGCCACCAGTAGAATCGTCCTACTAGCTGTGCGGTCTTGTTGATGCCTGGGTGGCTGTAAACTGGGGGAACATGGTGCGCGGAAATAATACTTCTCTTGTCGTATAGTCCGCCTGTGACTACTCGTCTCCCGTCCTTGTACCAGGTGCCCTCGATCTTCTTTAATCGGTGTGCGTCCACCCAAGGGCGGAGGTGGTCTTCGTCCTGGTGATAAGTAGCATCGGGTCGTTCCATTTCTCCGGGTTCGATGGTTGCAGTAGTTGGCATTAAGGTCTCGACTTGAGTGGCCCATACGAAGAGTGCGTCGGGAAGGACCACGATATCCTTGTTATCGTCATCCCCGCGGTCGTAGTCTGGTCTTCGAGAGAGTGCGTCTGCCCTTCCGTTTGTGGTACCCTTGATGTGGTGGATCTCGAAGTCGTACTCGGAGAGTTCCAGAACTTCCCTTGCGATGCGTCGACTTATTTGTTGTGGGGATCTCCAGTATTGTAGATTGAGGTGGTCCGAGAACACCTTGATCTTGTGGGGGGAGCCCGCTAGTAGGGGGCGCCAGTGGCGGAATGCTTTGACGATGGCTAGTAACTCAAGGTCGTAGATGTCGTAGTTTCGCTCGGCCTCGTTGAGTGTTGCTGAGTAGTATCCTATGGGGTGTCGTTTACTGTCCTCTTTGCGCTGTAAGAGTACGGCACCCACCGCGAATCCTGATGCGTCTACCTCCAGTTCGAATTGTTCCCGGGTGTCCGGGTGTGCCAGTACTGGCTCGCTCGTCACCAGGTCCTTGAGCTTTGTGAATGCGTTCTCTTCGTCTGGGCCCAGTGCCACTCCGTGTCTTTTCATGTTAGACGGTTTAAGGGACGTGCGTGGGTGGCGAAGCCTTTGATGAAGAGGCGGTAAAAGTTGCAAAAGCTGAGAAAAGATCGGACCTGTTTGACTGTGGTAGGCGTGGGCCAGTCGCGGATGCCGGCGACCTTGATGGGGTCCATGCGAGTCACCCCCTTTTCAAGGATTACCCCCAGGTAATCGATCGAGGTCGCGCCAAAGATACATTTCTCTGGTTTGAAGTACAAGTCGAGGTCCTTGGCGACCCGGAGTATGTCACGTACCGCTGCGATGTGGCCCTCCCTGCCGTTGCGTGAGGCTATGGCGACGTCGTCGATGTAGACCCGGATTGTGGTGCCCAAAGCTTCGTGTTTCAAGATAGTGGGTCCGCAGGCGAAGTCCATCATTGCCTGGAAGGTTGCAGGTGCGTTGGTGAGGCCGAAGGGCATGACCAGTGGCTCGAAGAAGCCGTAGCGTGTTTTAAAGGCAGCCTTTTCTTCGTCGCCTTCTTTCATACGGACGTTGTTGTATCCCCAGCAGACGTCCAGTTTGGTGTAGATGTCCGTGTTTCCGAGGTCCGTAATGAGATCCTGTATGAGAGGTAAAGGGTACTGGTTACGCACGGTGAAAGAGTTGATCTGTCGGTAGTCCTGCACTGGCCGCAGCTTCCCGTCCTTCTTTTTGACGAAGAAGAAGGACGAAGCATAAGGGGATTTCGACGGGCGGATGTAGCCTTTCTGTAGTTGTTCGTCGAGGAATGTCCGGAGCGCCTCGTCTTCCTCGCGGGACATAGGATAGATCTTGCACTCTATGGCAGTTGGGGCGTTCTTGGTGAATTCTATGGCGTGGTCCCAGGGTCGTCTGGGTGGGAACCGGTGTGACTCCTTCTCGCTAAATACGTCGGCGAAGTCTGTGTATTCTTCTGGGATGGCGGTGACGATGGTGTGTTGTTGTGCTTGTATGGCTAGGTCGGTGGCGAGGGTGCGCGCCTTGACCTCCTCCCATTCCTTGTTAAGCTCGTACACTGCCTGCTGCTTTTCATCGTCTGTGAACTCGGTGGGTTCAGTCGGGGAGAATGCGATGGTGACTTCCCGTTCTGTAGGGTGTGTGGTCTGGAGGACCACCGGGTATGCGTCTTCCTTGATGACGGCGTGTTGCCAGTTGATTTGGGGTTCGTAGGTGGCTAGCCAGGGGTATCCGAGGACGATGTCTTCGTCGCCTGTGTCGGTGATGAGGAAGCGCATTACCTTTCTGGTTCCCTTGGTCTCTACTTCGAGATCTGCACAGTGGGTGATTAGTCCCGCTCTGTTCTCGGATTTATCGATGTTCCATATCTTTTTGGGAGTGTCCAGCTTTTTAGCCCGATCCCCATTCGTTTCGCGAATGCGGGTTTAATGAAGCTGTCTGTGGCTCCGCTGTCTACTAAAGCTTTTACTTCGGCCATGTTGTAACTTGTTCGGATGGATACTGGAATTCTCAACGATCGGTAGCGTGTGATTATTACAGAGTTACAACGGAGTGCCCTCACCCAGGCCGTTGGGTTCAGGCGTTTGGAAAATCCTCTCTTCCCCACAGTTCTTGAAGGACTAGGTCCTTTACTTCGTCCGGTGCTCCGGCCACTCCCTGTAGCCAATCCTTAGCTTGTTGTTGCGGTGTGGCTGTGGCGCGTGCCTCCACTCTTGGTTCTTGGGCGTAGTAGTCGGTTTCGGACCTCCGACTGCTGCTTCCTTGTGCGTTGTTACGGTGCTGCGGACAATCACGACTGAAGTGCCCCTTTTGGCTACAGGTATAGCAGATGACTTCCCTTGCGTCTCGGGGAAAGCCCCTTCCTCTGCCGCGTCCCCTTGGTCCGCCGCGCGGCGGGTACGGAGGTCTTTGCTGGTTGAGTACAAATTCTGCTCCCGCGAGTCTGGTCTGGGAGTCTTCGGCTTGTGCTCCTCTAGCTCTTGCTCGGTCTGCGGAGGTGTCCATTGCGTTCGGGTCGCGGTACGGGAGGTTTCTGGGTGCCCAGCCGCTTTGGGGGGTTCCCCATTGGCTGGGGCGTGGGGTAGTCTTTGCAGTGGGTGGTTTGAGCGAGTTAAGACGTGCCTGTAGATGCATATACTGCTGTTGCTTCTTCATTGCCGCTTGCTTCCATGCCTCGAAAGTAGCGGGCTCATACTGTTCGTAGACCTTGGTGAACAGTGCTCTGGGCAGTCCAGCTGTGAATAGGTCCAGTGTTTGAGGGGCGTCAAGGTGGTAGTCAGCTTGGCGAGCTAGCCGTTCAAAGGTTGCTACGTAGCTATCGATGTCCCCATCCTTCATGTGGACGCCTTTGCGCAGTTCCATTTGCGCTTGTTCCTTCTCCATAGTGTTGGCGAATCGCCTAGTAAAGGCGCGGAGGGTTTCCTCCCAAAGACGTCGAGTGTGTTCGGGGAAGCCGGTGTCGATCTGGTGTATCAGCCAGTCGGTCATGTACATTACCCACTCGTTGACTTGTTCCCCTTGGATGTATCCGAGGAAGAGGAGTGAGCGTCGGTAGTAGTTGCGCATAATGCCGCTTGTACTGTTGATCCCTTGGTAGAGGTTCCACTGTGCCCTAAATTGCAGGGCCTTGGTGCGGTCGCTGTTGAAGATCTGGGGTGGATTGCCTTGTAGTCTGTCAGAGGATCGAGGTTGGTTACCTATGGGGAGTGCTCCAGGGAATCCCCCTCCTCCGGGCGGCCCTCCGCCTCCGTGCGGTCCTCCTCCTCCTCCGGGTGGTCCTCCTCCATGAGGATGGCTTCTCCCGCCGCCTCCTCCTCCGGGTGGGTCTGGTTCGTCGGGGCCTATGGCCCTCATGAGAGCTGCGTCGTCGGCGTTCATGCGGTGTCCGGTGCTGGGGTCGATCAGGAGTAGGTCTTCTGGGACTCCGTCTTGTGGTCATTGTGTGGGGTCCAGTTGAAGTGCATATGTTGGTTCTAGTTGGGTGGTAGTCATCTTGTTAGGGGGGTGAACGACGATCTGCTCAGCTTGTGTTCCTTCGTTCAATGTTATTCCCCTTGCTAGGTTGGCTAGTTCCTCTTCCTCCTCTGCGTTTACTTGCGAGAGGTGGTCCTCTTCTTCACTGTTTCGTTCCGACTCGGAGTCCTCTTCTTCTTCTGTGGTGCTGGCGGTGGGTGCACCGTCGATTGGTCCGGCTCGTGCGAGGGGGACCACTTCGCTTTCCAAGATGTCGCAGCGGTATTCGTTTGTGGTTGGTCGAACTACCGTGCGCACTCCTGCGTCGTTTGTTGCGAGTATGCACCAGCAAGTATGTTCGAAGTTGAACTCAACTGGGTAATAGCGACTGGGTCGATTTGGGAAATCGACGAAATATCCGGTTTCTCCTCTGTGCGTCCTCCACCTAGCGGCTTTCAAGTAGCGTGTGGGGACGTTCCGTTCTCCTCGTTCTGGGATGGTGTATGCTTGGACTTGGTTCCAGCCCCACCGGTCTGCTGTTGTGGGCGCCACTGTGGTGTTAAGGATAGCTTGGTCTTAATGTTGCATTAGGCCCGTCCTAACGTGCTCGACTTGAGCGTGGGTACAGCGGCAGCATTAGTGAGGCGTGACTTAGCGAAAGTAGATATACGTCCGTAATAGGAACGCAATCGTCCACAGCACTGGGGCCAGTTCCACCAGGCGTATACGTTCTCTTGCTACCTGCCGAACAAAGGCCAGGCGCACTAGGAGGCTCAGAGAGAGGAATAGGGAGGCGACTAAGAGGAGCCAGAGAATAGCGGCTAATGATTCAAGAAGACCAAGCTAAGGAGCTCGGTCTTTGCGTACGACGGTAGATATACAATTGACAAGGAGCTTTGAAGCTCCTCCTGAACGTAAGGTACCCAGTAGCGGTAATAGCTCGAACCCTACTACGACTGTCCTAGGTATGAGTCAAGTCCGATACATGTGATACTCGACGCTGACTGATACGAATGTCCCTGACTAATGCTAAGGTAGTCAGAACCCTGTGAGTCCGTAGTCCGTACCGATGAGTCCGATCGTGACATGTTCGTCTAACCATTTGCGCAGTTGCTCGTCTTTGTCTTGTGACATGGGGTAGATCTTGCAGTCGATACTGGCTGGCGTGCCCGGCTTGAAGTCGATGGCGTGGTCCCACGGTCGCGATGGTGGGAATCGGTGTGATGCTTCTTCGTTAAATATTTTGGCGAAGCGTTGGTATGGTTCGGGGAGGACTACCGCCACGGTATTTTGGTTAGCGGCGATGGCTAATTCAGTGGCCGTGGTACATATCTGGCATTCTTCTTCCAATTCCTGCACTATGTTCTCCGCTTCGTCGTGGGTGATGGCGCTTGCGATTGTAGTCTGCGGTTTTGTTGGGTCGATGGAGCGGAGTACTATAGGTAGTGTGTTTTCGTGAATGGTGGCGTGAGCCCAGCTGATGGTTGGTTCATAGGTCGCGAGCCATGGATAACCGAGGACCAAGTCTTCATTCCTGATGTCCATAACTAGGAATCTCATGATTTTGTTAATCCTTTTTGTCTGGACGTCGAGGTCGACGAAGTGAGTGATGGACCCAGCTTTATTCTCAGTATTGTCTATGTTCCATATTTTCTTCGGGCGCTCAAGGGCTTGCAGCCCGAGGCCCATGCGTTTTGCGAACGTGGGTCTTATAAAGTTATCGGTGGCACCCGAGTCAACGAGTCCTTTTATGTCGGCCATGGAGTAATTGGTGCGAATCGAGACTGGAATTCGGAGCGAACGATAGCGAGTCATGATTACAGAATTACAATTAACCGCCCTCACCCAGGCCGATGGGTTCAGGCGTCCTGAAAACCCTCTTGGGTCCATAGGTCCTTGAATATGAGGTCTTTGACCTCGTCACTAGCCCCTCGTATGGTGTCCATCCATCCCTTTGCTTGTTCTTCGGGGGTTGCTTCGGCGCGTCGCACGGTCGCCGGTTCTTGACTGTAGTAGTCGGTATCCACACTCCTGCTAGTGCTTGCGCGCGGCTGGTACGGCTGCCTTGGTTTCCTAGGTCACGTGCAGTCCCGTGAGAAGTGGCCAGGGTTGTTACAGTTGTAACAAATGACTTCCCTCATGTCGCGGCGTTGCCCGCCCCCTCTAGCTTGTCCTGGACCCCCCCTGGGCGGAAACGGCGGTCGTTGATAATTTCCCCTGTTAGGGTCCCCTACTTCCGCGAGTCGAGTGCGGGTTCGGTCTGCCGACGTGTCCATTGCGTTTGGGTCGTAACGCGGTGGTGGGAACCGCGGTGGTGCCCATTGTGGGGCGTATCCGCGTGGTTGATTTGGTCGAGGTTGGGGTGCGGTTCTTGAGGGGTTCGTATTGAGACCCAGTCTTGCGCGTAGGTGGATGTATTGTTTTTGCCAGCGCAGGGCTGCTTCCTTCCATTCGTTGAAGCTTTGCGGGTTGTCAAGTTCGTAAATCTTTGTGAATAGGGCCTTGGGCAGCCCCGCCGTGAACCGATCCAGGGTTTGGCGATCGTTGAGGCGATAATCAGCCTTCCGTGCTAGTTGTTCGAAGTTGGTGACGTATGAATCAATATCATCTCCAATCATCTTGAATCCCCTGGCTAGCGTGGCCTGTGCTTGCTCCTGTTCGAGTATGTTCGAGAAGTGGTCCGAGAATCCAGCCGTCAGGGTATCCCACAGGAAGGGGTCGTATCGATTTCGTCCGTGGTGGAGTTCGTTGTTGAGCTATTGGAGGAAGCCAAGGGTCCAATTGGATACCCTAGGCCCCTTGATGAAGCCTAGAAAGAGCAGGCATCGTCGATAGACGTTGGTCATAATCGGCGCCTCTGAGTTTTGCCCCCAGTAAATGTGCCACTGGGTGAGGAACGACTCGTACTCATCTCTGTTTCCGTCGAAGATGTTCGGCGGTTCTCCTACCAACTTGTCCGCCCCTTGTGGCGCTCCTGGGATTGGTCCTACTGCCGGTGGTGGTGGCGGTGGTGGTCCCCCACCGAATGGGTGTCCTCCGCCTCCTCCTCCGAATTGAGGCTGCCGTCCTCCTCCTCCGCCTCCTGGTGGTCCTTGGCCGAAATTTCCTCCAGGTCTTCTGGGTGGTGGCGGTCCTCCCGCTCCTGGAGGCGGGTCCGGGACGTCGGGACCTACCACCCTAAATATGGCCGCGTCATCAGCCGTCATGTGATGCCCAGTGCTTGGGTTGATGGGTCGTAGATACGCCTCTGCTTCTTCCGTTATTCTTCGTGCTTCTTCCGTGGCTATGTCTTCTCGAGTGGTTGTTGCAGTGGCCATTTCTGCGGGTGCGTGGACTTCGATATCCTCAGGTTCGTTTATATGGAGGGACTCAGCTGTTTGTATGATTTCCCCCACTTCGGATTCGTCGTCTGCGTTAGTTTCTTCGTCTTCTCCGCTTGTTTCTGAGGGTGCGGGGGTTCTAGGTTCCGATGTGCTGGGTTCTTCTTCTGGTTGTCCGTCTATGCGTCCCCACTCTGCTCGTGTAGGGAGGTTTCTTGAATCGATGTCGCAGTTGTAGTTACGTCCGGCTGGGCGTATGACATCGTATCGATTGTCTATAGGGTTCCACGTGATTTCCACCCAGCACAGATTATCAAAGTTGAACTCAACGGGGTGGTATCGGGTTGGCCCCGATGCGAAGTCTACGAAGTAGCCGGTTTCTCCTCGATATTCTCTCCACCTGGCGGCTCCTAGGAATTGTTGTGGTACATTGCGATCTCCCCTTCGTTCAAGGGAGTAGGTTTGAAAGTTTCTCCACTGGTCTCGAGTTGTGAACGCCACGATGAAGGGATCTTGGTCTTAATGTAACGCCACCACTGGCGTTAGTCCGACTTGGACGACGAAAGAGCGTTCACGACTTAGCGAAATATTCCATTCATAGTCACGTGACTTGCAATCACGAGATACACGGCGTCTAAATGTAGAGCACGTGATCTTCCTTCGTACACTAGGGCAAGTCGTGCCACTAGGTAACCCGACGATTGATAGAGTCGACTTGCACAATGAGGCAAGCGAAAGCACGCGTGAAAGAGACGAGGGGAAAGTGGTGATTGAAGAAGACCAAGATGGCGTATCTTGGTCTTATCGAGCCACTATTTATACACATAGAGGGGACGCTTTAAAGCTCCCCTTGAAATCGTACTACTAGTAGCATAAGTAGCTCGAACCCTACTATCGCTGTCCTAGGAATGGGTCATGCCACATCGGCATGTGATACTACTGTCCGCTGACTGATCCTCTAAGTCCATGACACATTACTACTTACTAAGGGGTCATCACCATACAGTAAGCGTCCACTTCAACGAGTCGTGACATACACGGCAAAGGAGGAGGAGCTCAAGAAGAAGATCGACGAGCTCGACAAGATCGGACGCATGCGTCGGGAGTGCGTAATACGCCTCCAGCGCGCCAACGCCATCAAACGCATCGAAGACGAGCGGGACTCTTATCGTCCCGGGGTAGAGGAAGGGCGACGGATTGCGCGCCTCCGAGAGGAGATCTACCGCGGTCGGTCTGGTGCCCGATCCTGAAAAGGGGGTGATGTTACGTTTCGGCCCAGAAGTGGACACTGACGCTCGGGAATGGCACCACGTCAGCAGTATATCGTCATGGACTCGTGGGATCAGTCAGCTGGGTAAGCTCCGGTGCATGTGATTGTGTACGATAACGGATCGGATCATGACTCAATGTGACTCACTCCTAGGATAGCTGTATTAGGGTCTGCTCTACTTACGCTATTGGCTAGGATAGTTTGGAGCGGCGCTTGAAAGCCCACGAGTATCTGTATAAGTAGTAGTCGTGGAAGACCAGGATCACCATCTTGGTCTTCTTCAAATACCACCATCTTCGTTGTCTCTTCTCCTCTGGGACTCTCCTCCCTGCGAAGCAGTGGACGTATATCCCCTCGGATCAGTATATCATCGCGTATTTCTCTATCACAACGAGCGAGTCGCTAAGCCCTATGGCTACATCTACATCGTCGACCACCCTTCCTGGAGGACGATCGTACCTCTAGACGAGCCACCAGTCGCTGTACCTCAAGAGGAGGACCTTCACGCATTCATCGCCTTGAACGGGGATCTAGCCCCCCATCCAGCTGAGTATCCAGACTCGATCACCAATCGCCTCTTCTACAGACCATTTAGGATCGCCGCATCAACTGAGGCCTAAGTCAGGCAGACGTCCGTGGTAGACGTTACATCTTGGTTCTCCACTCAGGTGCGTATTCCCATGTACTCTCCACACTCCATCAATGTTACGGTTTCACCTTCACCTGACCCTCGGACACCCCTCGCCAAGACCCCGGACACCGTTGGACGACACATGCAAGTACGATTCGGCAAAGACGGAAGAACTACCACCAAGATTATGCACTGCACTCCCACTGCTAGTCACATGACTCTGGTCACGTGATCATTCAAGCTAACAAAACCTACGAAGTGCGCACGTGATCTTAGCGCCCGCCCATCACGTGACCCTGGCACGTGACCTGGCTAGACCTGCACCAGAAGGGCCCAGATTGTAACGCCACCACAGGGGCGTTAGGTACGACGTGTACCATGTGTAAGTCAACGGGATCGGAAGGGCGCGAGTCAACTAAGACTCAGTTCGGTGATGCACAAGTATCACTCGGTTTCCCTGGAACCGAGGATAATAGTAGGAAGCTGGGCTCAAGCGCAATCGGCGAGCAAAAGTGGAGACTCAAGCGCAAAGGCGAGTCAAGGGTCGTTCGTGAGGCGAAGACAATGTGGTATTACACAAGAAGTCAAGTCTACCGTACAAGCTAGGTAGGGCGTTGTAGCGGTGCGACTGCCGCGCTACGTTAAGCAAGGCGAAGGTTTAAGTGAACTGAACCGGTGACACACCCAACTTAACGCGGAGACAAGTCACGCGCTAGATGTGCAGTCGACGTGGAATGTGTGGAACGTGTAAGGCCTTATACAGGACTTTAACCACGGGGATCACACGGCGGCACACTGAGTGGAGAACCAAGAGGACAAGTTCAGATTGATGGAGTATGAGAAGTACAAGGGAGATACGCACCTGAGTGGAGAACCAAGAGGACAAGTTGGTTCCACTCAGGACGCTACAGGAGGGTTTATATACACTACTACAGCTGAGCTTGAACTGAGTCTAAACACTATTACTAAGTGTACAGTAAGACTCCTTGACTCAGGAGCTGACGCGTCGTGTCTATTAATAGCGCATCTTATTGTGCTGACTGATGCACATGTCATCGCGCTTACGAGCGGCTCCACTTGCTGAGTAAAACCTAATACAGCGAGTAAGCGTATACTACTAATCGTGACGTATGTATGTTCTAGATTCTTCTAGAGTCTTCCATCTCCTTCCATCCAATCAGAACTTAGCTAAACGTATAAGGGACTCTTGTCCCGCGGTCACGTGCACATGGGTGGCAGTCCGTGTGACTAACTCGTTATCAGTACTTTGGCCCTTCATATCTCTATCAAATAAATGCGTATAAATACGCAAAATATAGATAAAAATAATACGCGTCCATGACATCACCCCCCTTCTTAAGGGTCGACGTCCACGTTGGCCTCTGTGTACTGATGAGATGCTTGCCAAGGCAAGGACGCGTATATGAGAGCAGCTATTTTTCTAGGTGCGCCCGGGTTTAGGGAGTGGAACTCCTGTACTTTTTCCGGGGCATGAGCTAGATTTTTGGCTGGTCCCAAGTGTCCTCGCCTTCACCGTAGCCCTTCCAGCGAACGAGGTACTTAAGAGTACGACCAAAGAGTTTGCTGTCTCTTATGTGGTCAACTTCGTACTCTTCCTCACCTTCGACTGTGACGGGGTCTGGTGGAGGTGGCAAAAGCCCATTAACTTCGTTTCCCTTGTAAGGGGAGAGGCAGTCCTACATGAAATACATCATGGATCCGTAATGCAGGGGGGAGTGCAAGCTTGTAGTCGACGTCACTTAAGACTTTAGTGACTTCAAATGGGCCTAGTTGCTTAGGTCCCAGTTTGGACGACTGCTGGTGTATCTTTATTTGCTTAGCTTGCAACCAGACTTTATCCCCGACGTTGAAGACGTATGGCTTATGTCTTTGTTCAACGTCCGTTTGCATTCGCCGTTTACTTAGGCGTAGAGCGGCCTCTGCATCCTTTCTTGTGGAAACTAAGTGTTGTAGACGCTTATCGAGCGTTGGGATACCGGTAGGCCTACCAGCAGGAATTGTGAAGTCCGGCGTATAGCCGTATAGTAGCTCAAAGGGTGTATGACCCGTTGCAGAGTTGAGCCTACTATTGACCACAAATTCCGCTGTAGGGAGCAGGTCCGGCCCAATCATCCTGCCTCTTACTAATGAACAGGCGCAAGTAGACTTCTACTTCTTGGTTTTTGCGCTCTACCTGTCCATTAGCTTGAGGGTGATAGGCAGTGGTGAGACCTGCGTCTATCCTTAGTCGCTTGTACAGTGCCCGCATGCTTCTTGCAGCAAACTGGGGTCCTCGATCACTGATGATCTTTCGAGGGATCCCGTGCAAGGGGAAGACTTGCTCAAAGTAGATGGACGCTACCCCATCAGCCGTAATCTGAGAAGTCACTGGGAATAGATGGATCTGTTTCGTGTAATGATCCACTATGTTGAGGATCATATCCTTTCCACGTGACATTGGCAGTGGGCCGATTAGATCGACGCCAACTAGCTGCCATGGACCCTCAGGTACTTCTTGCGGCTGAATGATAGCTTTGGGGTGCAGATCTTTGCGATAGCGTTGGCATCGATCG